>PVIJ01004564.1:0-115573 GCA_004024925.1 Scalopus aquaticus | reverse complement strand
ATATCGAATGGTTTCACTTATAACAGGACTATAGGGAAGCCAGGTGGGAGAGAGACAATGGGGGGGGGGGAAGGCGGGGGGAGGGAAGGAAAAGCGCACAAAATGGAATAGAAAAGAACACAAGGGACCATGGAGATGGGTCACGGGTGAATTGGTGGTGGGCTACCCAAGGGGAATACAAAATGTAAAAGACATAAATAACAATAAAAATAAAAAAAAATTTTAAAAAATAAAGAATTGAGAGGCCTGGCGAAGTAAGCCCGCCCTGCAGCATGGCTACCTGGCTACCTGGCGAGCGTTGGCTGCTTTGACCCACCCTGACCTGCCAGGCAGGGCACACACCTGTGTACAGCCTTCCCCAGGCAACTGACAGCCAAGGGGATGTCAAGTGCAAGACCAAAAGTTAAGATAGTGCAGATGATGTTTAAATGTTAAGCTAGATTTTCAAATCAAGCTTGTTTGCTAACAAGCCTCCCCGAGAGTGCACCTGTGTCAGGAAGATTGCAATGGGATTTGGTTTTCCTTGCACACTTTGCCACTAAGAGAAAAGGCAGTTTTTCCTCCAAGGTAAACCAGTGCCTCGTCTTGTGCTTCCAGGAAAAGATGGTCTGAGGGGCCTGCCCAGAAGTTTAGTAATTTAAACTCAAAGAGAACAAAGACACTTGGATGTTATCTTCACAGAGGGTTGAAAGTCAAGAAAATAAATTATCAAGTAAACTCTGTTTTCTTTCATCTTATTTAATACATTGCTATGCAACAACAGTAAAGTAGTAATTACGGACCAACCACCTCCTCCAGAAGCTTTGATCTGCTGTGATGTAACTCTGTATTTTGACGGGTTGGGTTTCTAAGCTTTTATTAGTGTCCATAAAAATAGGTCAAAATCAAAAGGACTGAATAATATTCCATTATATATCATATATGTAACACATGTATATAACATGTCATGTATTGTATGCTATATAACCACATTTTCTTTCATCTATCAATGGACATTTGTTGCCTTATCTCGATGACTGTAAACAATGCTGCAGTGACCGTGGGGGTGCAGATATCTTTTTGAGTTAGGTGTTTTTGTTTTCTTTCATACATACCCAGAAGTGTCTAGGCAGCTGGCCTGACTAGCTGCATTCATCCTCAATGCAAACTCATAACAACCTTTGCGAAATTGTGAAAACTTCTTTATCTAACCTAAGTAGAAGGTTAACTGTACCTGGCCATTAAGACAAAATAATTCATTGGTTCACGGTTATTGTGCCAGAATCTAATTTGTGGGCACAGGACATGGCACCCTTGTACCAAGACAGGGTCTGACTGCACTTGGCAATAGTCTGATCCCTCCCTCGATGTCCAGTTGGGAGCGGGGAAGGGAGACATTCCTGGGGGCTCCTGATGTGAACCAGAGTAGTGAGTTTAAAACCCAATTGCAAATCTCAGGCCTGGATGGAGTTCAAGCCCCAGAGCTCACATGGTTAGAGTGGGGGCACTCTCCTGAGAGCACAGACATCCTAGCTCAGTGGGCTTTCAGAGAGCTGCGTCTCTTTTGGAACAGACAAGAATGGGGTAGATTAGGCAGTGTTGTGGCGGCTCTCAGAGGGGGGTTAGAATACTGACTGACCCTTCACCTACACCGGTGGGGGGTCGTCCAGGGCAGGGAAGTGTGCACTGAAATACGATTCCTCAGGTCATTGTTGGGATAGTGCCATTAATCTGTAAGTAAAAATATTTACTTCTATTAAATCACGGCACCCAAATGCAATGATTGGTAGGTTGGCAAGTTCATTCCTTCTTCAACAAGTGTTTGTGGAATCCATGCCAGGCACTGCACTGAGCGCTGGGAGACAGAACGAAACCCAGGCTTTTACCCTCCTTTTAATTCTTAATTCCTTTCTATCTTAATTCCTCTCATGGCCGGGGGCCTCTTCCTGCAACCTTTGCTTTTATTTTTTGAAGATTTATTTTTTTCATTTATTTATGCATAGAAGAACTGGGTATAGGCCAGAGGTGCAGGGGGTTGAGAGGACTCACCAGAGACTGCAACTTTAGCTTTTTACTCCTCAAGTTCCTTCCACTCTTACTTCCATTTCTGTTTGAAGGTCTCATCTAACTCAGCTCCTGGGCCTGCTTCTTGGGCTATTTTAGGGGCTTCTTCTTGCCACCTTTGCAATCCTTCCCCCAGATCCCACCACCTTTGCAGAGATTTTTAATCTTAGACAAAAGGACGAGTTTCAGAGAGTCCGTGAACCCCTTAAAATTGGATGCAAATGATGCATGTGTGCTTTTATTACTGGGGATAAAGTCCTAGATTTTCATTAAAATCTCAAAGGAGATTCTGTGACCCCCCTAAGCTTAAGAACCAATGATTTAGAGTTTCCTCAGCCTATTTAAGAATCTTTCATCTTCTGAATATCTTTCAAAGCATCCTTATCAGGCTCTAGCCTAGAGAGGTGCTTAACTTCTATCCTTTATCTCTTTTCCAGCTTCCCCTCCCCCTCTGCAGAAGTCAGAGCAGTGCTGGGCAAAGTCTCCTCTTTCCTGTCCTTGACTATCTTCATTTGGCAAGCACGCATGTAACCATGATGACAATATAAGCAGTTCTGCACTTAATTATAATAATGTGATACCATCAAGTAGAGTTAGAAATTTACATTTCCAAAACAGTCCCTTATGTTTTCACTCAAGGTTTTGGTTCCGAATGCTCAAATCTCAAAATCAAGTTCACCTTTATCCACCCACTTTCTCTACATAGGATATCATGCTTCATATTTGGGGAACAAGGAGCAGAACATAAAGATGAATTAAAATCAGTTCCCACCTTCCTGGAAATGAGACAGTTTGGAAAATGCTATGGGGTTCACATAGATTATTTCTTACTGGAGGGTGCAGGGGGAAAGTCCTGAAGACATTCTAACTGGGCAATACTAGTGATCACAGAGATGCCCCAGGCTTTTGCCCTTTACCTCTGTTTCTGTACCTCCAAATAAGCTGGCAGCCTGAGTGGTTGATGCCTGATCAGAAATACCCAGAGCATAAACCTAGGAGAAAAATGAGCCTTTGTCGTAGAATGACAGGGAGAAACAGAATGGAAGCAACTCGAACAGGAAAAATTGCATGAAAACATAAAGCATCAAGGAAATAATACCTTGTTATTTGAACAAATGTAAGAACTTTTGAAAACTGATATTCATAGGAAATCTTTATCATCATTACTCTGATATTATTATTTTAAAGTCTGACTTTAAAGCAACCCAAGGCAACATCTATTCCTAAGCATAAAGAAATAAAAAAAAATTGTTTTGCTAGAAATATTTGCAGTCTGTGAGGGCTTTTCTAAAATGTAGGTTGAGGAGTGTGTATAAGTACATTTCTTTTCTCACTAAGTCATATATAATGAAGTGTCTACTTATTAATATGAGTCATAAATTTATAGTGTTTTTAGATCATTGCTTACAAAAGTTTCACATTCATTATAAATCTTGTGCAGTACATTACGATGAGCTAATAAATTTTTTATCCTTTGTTCTTAAGATGAACCAACACCTGCCAAATTTTTGAGACAGCTCACAGCTTAGGGGAAGGCTCATCTAAATAAAGGCCGGCTAAAGCGACGTTGCAGGGATTTAATCCTTCTCTGGCTGCCTGTTAGACCAGACGACTGATTTGCAAGCTTCTTCTTTCCTGGGGTCCAGATTATAGTCTCTGGAGCCCTGCTACTTGACAGCAAGAGAAGCACACCATGAAGACAGTCCAAGATAAGCACCAGCAACAGGGACCAGGGGGCCTCCGAGAAGCTTTTACACACCAGAGTGAAATAGTCTCTGGCCATCCAAGGAAATAGCAAGCTGGAGCTTTTGTCCTGGGACACAGCCACCCACCGCGGAGCATCAGCCCGCAAGGCCAGCTGGAAAGTTTCTGGAGCCTATTCCGGGAAGTGTCTCTGGTAACTGGATGTGCGCCTGATCCTCCAGTGAGAGCTGGGGAGTTCAGCATGACGGCAGGTGTGCAATGTCCCCCCTGAGGCGGCAGCTTCTGACTTGGCTGGGTAGACTCAGCTGATGCGTTTGACTCTGCCCTCTTCCCGCTGAAACTGAGAAGGGGGCTCCCTTTGCCCGACTCCGTGGGCAGCGCTCACGGCCACGGATCTTTGGCAGGGCTTCACGCCTCTCTCCCACCCACTGGGCCTCTCCCGCTCCTCTCCAGCCTGCCTTTGATTGGTGCCTCTTTACTGACATGGAGACGTGAGTCGGCGGGAGGACGATGACAGCAGTGTTTGTGAATGGAGGCGGCCTGGTGAATGCCCGCTATGCCAGGTGGGAGCGGCGGGACAGCGTGGAAAGCGGCTGTCAGACGGAGTGCAGCAAGGAGGACGAGGAGGGTCAGCCTCGCCAGCTGACACCCTTTGAGAAGCTGACCCAGGACATGTCCCAAGATGAGAAGGTAGTGAGAGAGATCACACTGGGGAAACGGATCGGCTTCTACCGAATCCGAGGGGAAATCGGAAGTGGGAACTTTTCCCAAGTCAAGCTCGGAATTCACTCCCTAACCAAAGGTAAGATGTGACCTCTGGAGGCTCACGCCCCTTGGCGTTGGGACCTGCTGTGGGGGCAGGGTTAGGAAGCGTGGGTCAAGGGGGCAAATGCGGCAACACCACTGGGCCTCTCTAAGCTCCAGCCCTGTGCCAGACGCCTTCCATCATTAGTTAGTTTTCACAGTAATGGTGTGAGGTCAATATTTTTATTTCCATTTTACAGATAGGGAAAGTAAGATCCGAAGAAGCTCAATATAGTTGGAATAGTTCAATCTCAGATGATATTGATTCCTGAACTCTCCTACTATATCACATGGAGGAACTGACTCAAACCTGGAGGGGACTCTGGCCTCTCCAATTAGACCTTGGCGAAGGAGAGTGTGGCTTGGTTCCAAGGTAACTCATATTCCAAGTCCTTATTTATAACTTCTGTTTATATTTGTGTGTCGACACCAGTGCCCAGAATGCCCAAGAGACCTCCCAGGTGGTCCTCGTCAGCTGTCGCAGTGTCCAGGCGCCCCTCAACTGAGGCTGCTCCTTCTGTTATATTTGGGGAAAGGGCTGCTCTGCCTCAGTGTACGCTGTGAATTCCCCTAGTGACGTGGCTCCTTGCTCTCTGCCCAAGCCCCACACCAGCTATAGTGGCTATAGGTCCCTCTGGATTCTAGACCAGCAAGTGCCCGTCCCTCTGGCCTCAGGGAGTTACCACTAACTTAGCAGAAGCCTAGAAATGAGTGTAAGGAGTCAAAAGACCAAAAAAGAATGCCAGCAAATGTATGACCTACTGACTTCCTAAAGCACAAGGGCTCTGCCCTCTCCCTGAGTCTCATACTGACATTTTCTGTCCTTGGACCCTACCCTCCACCTTGTCTCCAAGGCTGCTTTCTTTTTAAAAAGATCTATTTATGCATACAAGCTGGGGTGCAGGCCAGAGGTTTGGGGGTGTGTGTGAGAGGATTCACCAAAGACAGAGTGGGGAGCAGAACAGGCAGATTGACTGAAATACACTGATGAAGGGAGCAGCGGGCCAGACAGGAGAGGTCCGCTCCGCCATGCGGGTCAGCTCCCTGGCCGGGGATCAAACTTGTGCCGCAGTGGCTCTGGATAGCTTCCTAGTGCCGCAGCTTAACCCATTGCGCCGCCAGGGAGGCCCAAGGCTGCTTTTTCTTACTTAGAGTATTTTTTTTCTTTTCTTCTCCATCTGATCCCCTGCCCTCCTCTTCCTGTGTTCAGTATCTATGGAAACCACACACTAGCATGTGTATGCACACCCACACCCCTCCCACATACTTTTACACACATGTGTGTGCACACGAGTTCCCAACAGACTGGGGCGCCAAGATTTCTTCCATTTTGCTCTGAGCCTGAGTATCTTTTTGTCTTTAATGTATCAGCTACTCATCTTACTTGCCTGGATATAGTAGATCTGTGATGTGAACTTCAGATCCCCCAGTTACAAAATTCAATCTGTAACACTTCTTGCTTCATAGGATATCATAAGGATAAATGAGTGAGTGCTTGACAAAAGCTATTGGTTTTATTTTGGAGATTTGTTTAGCCCATCTTAGTCCTATCTTCTCCATTTCAGACTAGGATTTGCCTTGCCTTTGTACAACCAAAGATCAAATAAAGTATTCTCCTGGCCATCTTCAAACCAAACTGAAATAAATCCACCTGCCATCTCCTGCAGCCTATGGTTTTCAACTTTGACGGCATGCTAGACTTACCTGGAAGGGTTAAAAGAGCTTTGGATTTAATTGGTCTGGAGTGGGACTAGCTAGGATATTTTAAAATTCTCTGGGTGATTCTAATGGATATAGGTTTTAAAGAATTATTGCCTATAGCAAACTTGCATATACTGCAGACATCTTTTTTAAAAGTAGGTTTTTGGCATTTGCCACAAATTGATACTCTAGATAGCAATTATATTTTTAAATCATCTGTGAGGTATTGTGTCTGGCTTTCATACCATATTTAACTTTCAAATTTATTCCACTTGGGATAATATTGATTTATCCAACAATATACTATATTAGTCCTTGTGGGATATGAAGATGAATTAGATACAGGCTCCACTCTCAAGAGTAAGAGAGGACAGAATATATACAAATAAGAATATACAAGCCAGATTTTGAAAAACTTAAAAGAGGGAAGTCATGGGTTTAAAGGAAGGAGAAACTCTTTTACTTTAAGAATATTAAGGAAGGCTTTAAGTAGGGATATAATTCCAGCTGTCTCTCAGGAGGGAAAGGAATTTTGGATAGGCTGTGATTCTGGGTGGTTAGCTAGAAGAAAAAAGTGAACAAAAGCACAAGGATGGGGAAATGATATATAGTAGTTTCTCCAAACCCTGGGAGGTGGCAGGTGAAAGGGGTGAAAACTAAGTTGAGCTGAGTCATGATAAGCTTTGAACGTTGTCCTAAGAAGCTTGGATTGGATTTCTCAATATGAAGACTCAACAGGAAATTTGCCATCAGAAAAAGGTTTTGGAAGAGTAATTCTAAAGTGGTGAGAATGAAGGTTGGGAAGCGAGAGATGCAGTAGGCAGGGAGATGTCAGGAAGCTCCAGTGATAGTCCAGCCAGAGGGGAGGGATTCTGAGCTGGGAAGGCAGCATGGGAATGGGAAGGGGCTGGAGACAGGGAGAGAAGAATTGTTGGGGTTGGCATGTTTGTCAGGAGCAACAGGGGGTGTGGGGGGGGGGGCGGGGAGGTTGAGTGACTCTAAGGAACTGACTTATGGAGGCTACATTTACAGTTGGCAAACTAGCTACCCAGGAAGGCTGATGGCATAATTCAAGTTAGAATCAAAGGGCCGAGAACCAGGAGAGCAGAGGGCATACATTCCAGTCCGAAAGCTGGCAGACTCAAGACCCAGGCGGAACCAGCATTTTAGCTGGAGTCTGAAGATCAACATTTGAACTCAGTACAGCCAGGCAGAACTTCCGTCTCACTCAGCGTTTCGTTCTACCTCAGTCTTCAGCTGACTGGAGGACCCACCTCTGTCTGTGTTAATCAGTGCACTGATTCAAATGGTATAGAGCTGGATGAGAGACAAGAGAAGACGCATGGGAAGCTGGGGTCAGAAACTGAGACAGAAGTCAAGGGCAGGAAAGGGACAGAAGTTGAATCAAGGCTGCCAGGAGAGGAATTCAGAAAGGACGGAGTGTCCGGTGGAGCAGAGAGGTCACACAGAAGTCTAAGCAAAGGTGACTGGGTGTGGCCAAACTTTGCACCGGTTCCTGAGTGGTTCCGATGTTAGATTCCAGGGGCGAGGAAGCAGGTGGGACAACACGGTTGTTTCAAATCCTGTTCAGTCACTTAGTAGACATCTGACTTCATGTACATTACTTAGCATCTTTGGCTCTCAATCACCTCAGCTGTAAAATAGAGACAGTATTCTTAGAATTATTGGGAAAATTAGAAATAATATATAGAGGTACATAGCATAGGGTAGCCACTTGATAAATGGTCACTTTCATCAGCGCTGCTCTGTTTTTCTTTAACTTAAGCTTATTTCAAAAGGAAATTTAATATTATTCAAACAAGAAACCAATACCACATGCTGTGAATGAAAGATAGTGGTAAAAATAAATACAACACAAGCAAATTTAAAAGTATTATTTATTTTTACATTATTGAGTTTAGTTGACATATAATATTGTGTAAGTTTAATGCATACAATGTAATGATTTTATGTATGTATCTATTGCTAAGTGATTGTAGGCAATATGATTACTTAACACATTCATAACCTCACATAGTTATAATTGTGTTGTGAGAACTTTAAACATCTCCTGTAGCAACTTTCAAAACATTTTAAAGGAATATTAATAGTATGTAATAGTAATAACAATAGAAAGTGAGTTGAAACAAGCCAAGAACCAATCTGAGGCTTTCTTTTTGCCTTAATTGGATTAAAAGAGAACTGAAATGGGAGCGTTGTCTTTATGCAGTGATTTGTGCTGTTTAAGGCTGTTTCCATGCACTAAAATCATTCATGACCCATGTGTGCCAAAGGTTCCACTTTGGGAAACACTGACCTCATCTAGCCCCCTGGAGACTTACAAATGCAGCCCCGACGTCACAGCAGAGAGAGCTTTAAAACTCAAACTTCTTTTTGCACCGTCAACATCCTGCTGGATTTTGGTCAGTGTGGAAGGGGCAACCTTTCTGCCCTGGACCAGTGAGCCAAAGGGGTGCTGCCCAGAGCTGTCTGCTGGCCTTTCTTCTCCCTTTGCAATGCTCCCTGGAAGTGCTGGGCCCTCAAAGTGCCTTCACTTTGAGGAAACTGGAAATAATGAGGGAGCAATTGGTACCTCCCCTAGCTCCTGTGCAGCCCCCCTCCTGCCTGGCCTCCCTGCTCTCAGCTGACTCAGAGAGACCTGCTGTGGCGTCTTCCCGTGGCTGAACGCAGGCCATATGGGGTGGATTCCACTTCTTTTTTCTCTAGCTTCATGATCGTGAACAAGTCTTTTTAAACTGTTCTGTGCCTCAGTTTCTCCATCAACTAATGAGGGGTACCTATCATCTGCATGGGGATTGCTGGGAGGAACAGATTTCTATGGGTGTTTTTAAAGAACTCTCAGTTCTTTCAGGGGTGAGTCACACACCATTTGGTTCATGAAACCTATTCAAATTAGTCCACATTGCAGGGGATGGATTGTTTTCAGGGGAACTCTCTGGACCCATTGCAGAGAAACAGAACCACGTTTCAGGATGTTACCGTCTCCATCTCCTTTCTCTCTGGGCCCACATGGTTTCTCATTTCTATTTCCCTTGATAAATGTGTTCTGTTTATACTTCTCTTTTCAAAATGTGTTTCCCTGCCTAATTACCAGAAGGCACAATGGAGAAGGTTGTTGCCACTCTGTCTATAGAATGTCTCAGCTCTCCTGTCCCCGCCACCCAACTATCTTCGGGTGCTGGGCATGCCTGTGTCAAGTCAGCAGCAGCCCTAGGGTCACACAGCTCACCTCTCTGAAGCCCAAGAGGAGCCTCAAGAAGGGGGAGCTGAGAGCGCAGTAAGTTGATGGACACAGGCCCCGCGGCGACAGCAAGCAGCTAAGCAGAGACATCTCTCCAAGCCAAAAGCAAGAGCGTTGGGTCCTGTAGACAGGCCGTGAGGTGGGCAGGACGGAAGAAAGATGAGCAACAATAATTGATATGTGTGTAGTGAGTTTCTTCTTGAACTGCAAAGACTTCATATCTGTTCGGTTGCAAAATTAACTTAGTTTTGGTCCCTTGAGTTTTAGAAAACATTTTCTGGCTGTGCAGACACTTGGGGGGGCCTCCTCACTCCTAACCTGCCACAGAGTGGCCCCGTTGTCACAGGCACACTGTTGCCCTCTGGTTATGGGGTGCTGCATGCAAAAGAGGGCAGGAAGGCCCAAAGCACTGGCAGTGGGAAAACAGCCCGCCCAGCAAATCTAAACAAGTCAGAAGACACAGTGGCAGGTGATGGGCACCTCAGGCTGGTGCAAGGAGAAGGGAGCCCCAGACTTCACTCCTGACTTAAAGTTCACCCCATGTGGTCCAGTCCTAGCACCATGCCTCATCTCTCTTTTGGGGTTCCCTCTTCAGAGGGCCCCTTAGTCAAGGGCAGAGTTGGAAGATGAAAATGAAGGAACTAAGTGTGAAGGAGAGAACAACCTAGAGGCCAAGTGGAGCCCAGGGAGAGAGGCGGCAGGTGCTGGGAAATGGAATTGAGGGACAGATCAAGGCATGAGGAAGGGCGGGGCTTTTGGCCAGTCTGAGCTGACTGGATGGAAAGGCAGGAGGTATAGTCCTCTAAAGTCTTTGCCTTTGAAATAGGAAGCAGATTTACAAGTGAGTGGTTTAGAAAGGCTAGCTGGGAATTTCAAAGCCCTGTCTCATTGCCAGGCCTGTCAGATTATGGCGTGTGAATAGCAATTCACACCCATAGGGTCCCCATTCAGAGCCAAGTTGCCCAAAATTGTCATCAGGTTTGCTCGGAAGCATGGACAATGCAGATAAGATAATTCAGGAGCTTCCAGGGAAGCGGAGGGTTGCAGTGCTGCCCGGGCAGCTCCCAGAACAGTAGTTTAAAAAAAGGCACCAGCTGCTCTGGGTCTCTAGGAAGGAGGCTTCAGGCGCCTGGTGACTGGTGTTTATTTTGATAGCGAACAGCTCAGAGTCCCTTGTGCCCAGCAAGCTGATAGGCAGCTAAAGCCACTGGAGTCCCCTTTTAGGCTGATTAGAATTTGTCAAGAGAGGTGATGCACTGAGCTTCTGAATATTTTATGTCCCATCTGTTGTGACAAACAAAAGAAAAGAGGCAGCAGCGGCGCCTGCCCCTTTCTCCGTTGTCCTTCTTGACCTTCCCTGTCTTCTCGCAGACTCTAATTTCACATTTTTAGACTCTAATTTCACATTCTTCTCTCCTAATTTATTTATTCGTCTGTTCATTCCTTTCTCATTTTAAAAAGCTGATAACTCTCCTGTGCCCATACTCTGTTCTAGGTCTGAGAGAGGCGAGTCAGATAGAGTTCTTGCCTGATGTGGGCTCACAATCTGTAATGGAGACGGACAGGAAGTAACTGATAAGTGTGTCACAGAGTGAGGCACGAAGGATGTCCTCACTGGCCCTGAGCAACAGGAAAGGGTCAGTTGACCAGGAAAGGCTTGGATGAGGTTTCAAGGTTTAAGGAGTAATTATGCAGGGCATGGAGGGAGAGGAATTCCAGGCAAGGGCGGGGGTGGAAGGTGCAAGGAGGTATGAACCGTGTGGGTAGTATTTGGAGATTCAAAAGTACTTCAGCAAGGCTGGAGCATGGGACACACCCACAGGGCAGTGGGGGACAGAGTGGGGGGCTGTAGGCAGGGGCTAGATCATAGAATCTTCTTGCCTATTTGAATTCTGTCATTTAGCTACAGGGAACCATGGAAGACCTTTAAGCAAGCAATTAAAACAAGTGACTGATAGGATTTGCTTTCAATAAGGAAGGTGAGTTGAAGTTGGGATGTGACAAGAGTCAGGGAGTCAGAAAGAAAATAGTCCAGGTGAATGATGATGCCTACCTCCACCGAGGGAGCAACAGCAGTGTGGAGAGGAGCTGTGCTTGCCAATATTTTTATTTATTTATTTATTTATTTTAATTTGTGCAGTTTTATTTGAGTGTGGCTGCATTTTTTCTTTTTCTTTTTTTTTTAAAAGATTTTTTTTTTATTTTTGCGTACAAGCTGGGGTGCAGGCCAGAGGTGAGGGGGAGGTGAGAGGATTCACCAGAGACAGAGTGGGGAGCAGAACAGGCAGATTGACTAAAGCACACTGCTGAGGGGAGCAGCGGGCGAGGCAGGAGAGGTCTGCTGCGCCATGTGGGAATCTCTCCCACCGGGCATCGAACTCGCACTGCCACAGAGGCCAACCGCTCCACAGCGCTGCGCTTAACCCGTTGCGCCACCAGGGAGGCCCACTTGCCAATATTTTAGAATACTGGAAAACTCTGAGGTCCTCAGAATGGGGGACAACAGGAGGACACCATGAAGGTCTGAAGATGAGTCCCAGGTTTGTAGCTTAAATGGCCCATTCGTGAGTAGTGAATGTAGAAGAAATGCATCTGAGAGTGAAGACTTGAAGGCTCTGATGGGGCGTCCATGGAGGTCGTGAAGTGAAGGAGCCGGAAAGCCATTTCTCTGGGACCCCAAGAGAAAGTGTGAGTGAGAAATAAAGATGAGGAGGGTTTAACAAACCCAGGGTAGAGGGAAAGTCTTGGGTGTCCTGGTTACCAGCTCCTTGGTGTCAAACATTGTAGCATATCGATCCTTAGAGGAACTTTCAGCAGATGCTGGTGAATTAGTCAGTGTACTGACTTCTCATGAAAGTCCAGCAGTGAAGAGAGTATGTCAGGACCAGCTCTGGTAGGTTCTTTGTGGAGGCCTCCTAGGAGGACAGGTCTGGGTAGCTAACTCAGTCTCTTGAACAGCTTAAGAATAGGTCCACTGATTTTAAGTGATCCCTTCTCTTGAACATAATCATTTAAACAACAATTTAAAACTGTGTTTTTGGGCCTCCCTAGTGGCGCAATCGGTTAAGTCTCAACACTATGAAGCTATCCGCAGCCACTGCAGCACGAGTTCGATCCCCAGCCAGGTGCCCACAGAGGTTACCAGGGCTCTGCTCCCTCAGAGCCTTTCCCAACTTGCCTCCACTGGAGGGAGCGGGAGCGAAGGGAGCAGGGCCGGGTCAGGCCCAGAGCGCACTGCCTCCCCCCTGCCAGAAGCCCCAATGGACCAGCTTTAATATACTGATACGCTCCTCTTTTAAACGGGTGGCATCTATTTCCATGTTGATAACCATCACAACAAAATTCTTCAAAACAGCTGTTCTGCAAGTAGGTCAAGCAGACACACTTTGCAATTCTGTTTTTCCCAGAAATTCCTGATAAATTCTTGGTCACTAGAAAGTCTGGTCGGGTTTGACCAAAAAAATGAAGTTTGCTTTGGATTCGAGATTCATTCATTTTCAAAGTAGCACTAGCTGCTTTCATTGCACAATGAATCTATGTTAATTGTAGAATTCAACTGTATGATTGCTTGTTGAAATATTTTAAAGTACAGATAAGCCAAAGAAAAAAAAATGAAAGGAAAATCACTCATGACTTTCCTAAACATTTTGGTGACTATCATGCCTGATTTTTTTCTTGCGAAAAATATTTGTATTTTTTTTCCTTACTGTTCGACACTGAACATCTTTTCACATTAAAAATCAAGATCAACCTCATAATTTTGATCGTTCCATTATAGAGATAGATGGATAAGCTACAGTTTATTTTAAAAACCACTCTCTTCCTGAACAGTTAAGCTATTCCAATAGCACGGGCATCTTCCTGCACACGTACTCTTATACATGTGTCAGATTATCTCTTTGATAAATTGCCGACGGTGAAATGGCTCGGTCACAGGGCATGACCATAGAAGGCTCTTGACACGTAATTCCAGACTGCAGTCCAGAATACATAATCACCCACCAGCAGCACACTGCGGCACCAGTCTCCGTGTGTCCTCACCAACACCCACACAGCCCGAGGACCGCCGTGGTGAGTCCTGTTACCTCGTGTGCCACGTAGGGTTGGATAGAACATGGTCTCTGCAGGGAAGGAGGAGGGGACACATGAGCAGCTGAAACTTACAGGCCAGTGGGCTGAGCTTAGAGGACAGATAAGGGTAGAATGTGGACATCATGACCTTCCTAGGACAGGGTTTACAGAAGGCTTCCTGGAAGAGGCCGGTTCTGAGGCGAGCACCGAAGGATCCTCAGGAATTAACTGAGTGAAGAACAGGGAAGGAGTGAGGAGCGATCAAGGAGATGACCCAGCCAGATCCAGGTAGATCCAGGTTGAGGAATGGACCTAAGCATGAATAGGACCATGAGTATCTGTTCCAGGAACAGCAAAGAGTTCTGTATTGGCTGGATGGGTTCCTGGGAAGGCGGGGAAGGTGGACAGATGAGGCGGCTTGGGTCTGATCGAGAAGGGCTCTCTTGGCTGAGCAAAGGAGCTTTAACTTTACTCAGAAAACGGAAACCTCCTTCAGGCAGGGACTGGCATCAAAGCCTCACACTGATCCAGGACCACATGGATGGGGACTCAAGGACTGTCACAGCACTGGTGAGCTCTGCGGGCCAGGGCACAGGCACTTAACCTCTGTGTCTGGGTGAAGCAAGGGCCCGCTCTCGGTCACTTCTAAAGATCGATGCGCTTATGAACTCTGGATCATCCTTTGACTTTTCTTTTTCCAGAAAAAGTGGCCATTAAGATCCTGGACAAGACCAAATTAGACCAGAAAACCCAAAGGCTGCTATCCCGGGAGATCTCCAGCATGGAAAAGCTGCACCATCCCAACATCATCCGCCTTTACGAAGTCGTGGAGACCCTGTCCAAGCTCCACCTGGTGATGGAGTATGCAGGGGGTGGGGAGCTCTTTGGGAAAATTAGCACGGAAGGGAAGCTCTCAGAACCAGAAAGCAAGCTCATCTTCTCCCAGATTGTGTCTGCCGTGAAGCACATGGTGAGCAGGGATGAGAGGGAGAGTCGCCCTACTCTGCCTACCGTGGGGGTGCAGGGATCTGGGCTGCCGCCACCTCATCTTCCCAGAGGGCCTTAGTCTTCTACAGCAGAAACGCTCCTGTCGGTGAGAGTCAGTCTGTCTAGGACCCTGCTCCATGCGTCAGAAGCAAGTTTAGGGATCTCCGGGGATGGGTAGCCTCCTGTTTCTACAGAAGTTGGCAGACAAACGTCATCTGCTTCCTGGTGTCAGCCACATCTCCAGCCCCACCTCCAGCCCCAGAGAGTGGCTTCTCACTGCCTTCCTCATCTGCATCTCGGACGCCTCTTCCCTCTTCCTGTGTCTCCCCTCCAAATTCCACATGGCCTGACCCAGCTCGGTTCTGTCTCTTGGTAAAACTTTCTTCACTCTCATGTCCTCTCAACAGTGATCTTTCTTGCCCTCGGTGAGCATCTCCACCCCTTGCTGCTCACAATCATACTTGACCGTGTCATCGGTATTTTCATTCTCTGCTGATTTCTTTAGCGAAGCCTTGATTCCCATAGCACATTCCCTGGCTCCTCCGAGGACTGCTGCTTCCGTCCTCCCTACTGTTGCCGTGTTGCTCTGCCTCAGGAGGGACCTGATTCGCAGCCCCACTAACTGCTTTCACCCCTCTAGTTAGTGCAAGCCCCTTTACCCACATCTCAGTCTGGTTGTTAGAAGAGCCGCTTGTCTGGAGTCTGAGTTAGTTGACAGGCTGCTGCTAGTTACCTTCTGCCTGGATGTTGTAGGGCAAGAACTGAGATTAATGCCTCTTGGCCAAATTATTAGCAGGGGAATTAGTGACCTAGTGGCCACAGGTAGCAGCAGTGCAGGAAGACGGGAGGCAGAGTGTGCGCAGGAGAGCCTGAGTGTAGCGGTGGCGGGAGTTTAGAGCTGGTTCTCCCAGTTGTCACTTAAGGGGCCCGTGCCATGGTGACCAGAGAATAAGCCAGGCCCGCACCAAGCCGTGGAATATACAGGCAAAGAGTCTTCTACATTCTGTCTGAAACAAATGATCAGTTGGGAAAGCAGATGAGAATCCAGTAACAGAGAACCCCATAGAAGGCTCCTCTGAGGAGACATTTTTACAGATGGAGTTCTCAGAAGCTCAGTGCCCTGACATTTCTCCCAGTTCTCTGGTCTCCAGAAAGAGGAAAGGTGAATCGTAGATACAGACCTGCATTTGATCAAATTGTTTGTTTACTCTGTGCCAGGACCAGGCAGAGTAAATTCAGAATCACACATAGTTCACCACAGCCTCCTGAAGCGGTTCTCAGTGTGCCGTTTGCCAAAGGAAAGCTGACCCTCGGAATAATTGTGTGGTGTGTTGAACCCAGAATGGACCAAACTGTCAGGCTCCAAAGCCCGTTCTTACCCCAGGAGGTCTATTGGGAAAAGTCATATTAAACTTTTCCCAAGCGCCCTTGGGACTGAATAGGTCAAGGGTCTTCTAGCTCATCTGTGTGGATCCAGAATGCAAGGGCGGGGGGCCCTGCGCACAGAGGGACCCGCCAGCAGACCCTTGCCAGACGGAGCCTCGTCGCCCCTACTGAGTTCTGTAGAGAAAAAGGAGCACCCAGAGGAGCACGGCTGACAGTCGGAGGAGGCCTCCAGGGCTGCTTGGTCTTGCCCTAGTCAAGAGGTCATTCTGCCAGACAAACTCACGCCAGGCTTAAAAAACAAAGAATTACTATTTCCTTGTGGCAGAGCATGTCGTTTCCTAAGCTTTGGGTCTGGCTTCTGGCACTTATGCCTCAGTCCACTTGTGTGGGATGGACTCCAGCCCTGTCCCCACAGGAGATTAGAACCTTGGGTCTCCTTGGGGGTGGGAGGAGTGTTGCATGAGGCAAAAGGTTATGGTAAGGCAGCCTCACAGTTCTGATGGGATGTAAGTGATCGCCATTGAATTTGTTAAGACACAGTTGCTCACTGTCTCAGAGCCACGATACATTTTTTCATTTGGGCATTTCATTTTGAAAATGATCATTGTCCCCCATGTCTTCTTTCACAGCATGAAAACCAAATTATTCACCGAGATCTGAAAGCAGAGAACGTGTTCTATACCAGTGACACCTGTGTGAAGGTGGGCGACTTTGGATTCAGCACAGTAAGCAGAAAGGGCGAGACGCTGAACACTTTCTGCGGGTCTCCCCCCTATGCGGCGCCCGAGCTTTTCCGAGACGAGCACTACGTCGGCGTGCACGTGGACATCTGGGCCCTGGGGGTGCTCCTGTACTTCGTGGTCACCGGCACCATGCCGTTCCGGGCAGAGACCGTGGCCAAGCTGAAGAAGAGCATCCTGGAGGGCGCCTACAGCGTGCCCCCGCACGTGTCGGCGCCCTGCCTGCGCCTCATCCGGGGCATCCTTCAGCCCGTCCCCTCCGACAGGCTGGGCATCGACTCCATCATGAACAACGAGTGGATGCAGGGGGTGCCTTACCCCACCCCTCTGGAGCCTTTCCAGCTGGATCCCAAACATTTGTCGGAGACCAGCACCCTCAAAGAAGAAGAAAATGAGGTCAAGAGCACTTTACAGCACCTGGGTATCACGGAAGAGCATATTCGAAATAACCAAGGGCGGGACGCCCGGAGCTCCATCACCGGCGTCTATCGAATCATCTTACACAGAGTCCAGAGGAAAAAGGCTTCGGAAAGTGGCCCGGTAATGGTGCTGCCAGACCCTAAAGAAAGGGACCTGAAGAAAGGGTCCCGTGTTTACAGAGGCATAAGGCACACCTCTAAATTCTGCTCAATTTTATAAACGGCATCAGACTGCCGGGGACTCACCAAGATCAATGTTGCTGCTTTCGATTTTTTTCTTGGACAACTTGGGTGAAGACATTTTTGTAATTTTTAAATAAATTTAAATTTAAGATACGCATATTGTCCCCCCAAATTCCATTCTCTTAGGTGTTGTCTCAATTTGGGATCTTGTCTTGTTTGCAAACTCTAGTATTCACTCATTTAATCAAGTATTTCTCCAGGGCTTGCTGGAGAAATGTGGCACCTATTTTAAGGTGCTGAAAATAGGCCATGTCCTACCTCTCCCATGTCAGAGATTCTAGTGCTAGACAATGAACACACATTTTTTGGGAAAATTTTTTTCAAAATAGGCAATAACAATTTTTTTTCCTTAAAGTAAAATATCAGCTAGTGAGCGCTACTGTGCTGAGAATTCATGCAGGGGAGCTGATCTCAGAAGCTTGCGACTTTGAATCGGCTCATCAGGAAGGCCACTTTGAGATGAGCTGACATCTGAATAAGCAACAGGGGTGACTCTGGAGCAGCAGGCCAAGAGCGGTCCAGGCAGCAAAGGTTCCTCCCAAACAGAGCCAAAGACAAAAGTTTGCCTGCAGAGTAACTTACTGGGAAAGTGATCCCGCAGAGCAGGAGGGAGGCACAGGGGGCAGCAGGGGGAGCTGAGAGCTGTTGGCCTGTGCAATAGACCAGCACTCGGTCCTGCGTGGTCCTCAGGGGAGCCTTAAGAGTGTCAGCTGCTCAACGTTGCTAGAGGAAAGCATTTCTCCTTCAGTGCCTGTTCACCGCTGATCAAGGGTGGCTGTGCCCCTGCTTAGCTTTGCCTTGTCCGCTGGCACAGAGAATCCCAAAGTGACCACATGATAATCGTAGGTGGCAATTCACTGGACTCTACTATACCCTCTGGCGAAAACGTCCCCGACTCTGGATCCAAAGCCTCTAGTCTAGCCGAGCCTAGCATGTAGAAGAGAATTACAACTTCGAGGAGGTCCCTGGCTGTGATGGTGAGAAGACTCAGTCCTACTCTACCCAGGGGTTCCCAGGCCTGTGTATGTTAACAAGAGGGGACAGGTTATCGGCCACTATAGACCAAATCCTGGAGGATGACCTCCGAGGCACTGTCCGATCACTGGTGCCTTGGCCGAGCCATTCCATCACTTCATTTGCGCGGGCTGTCTCTGGTGTTGAGGTCTGTAGTAAGATGCCTAGATCCGTGGGCGCATGCCCATTGCCCCACCACTGTGGGGTAAATGAATCAATCAGGCTTTTTACGCCACTAGCCTCTATGGCTATCACGTGTTCATGCAGAAGGTGCCCGGCGTGTGGGCGCAGAGCACGCGTGCCTGATGGTGGACACCTGGAGGATGGGCGTGTGCGCATGCGTAAGTGTTCCCATCTGCGCCCAGAGGTGGGGGTAAAGCAGCAGCAGCGGCAGCTGTGAAAGGATGGGTGGCGTGACTACAAAAGAGGTGAGACCACAAGAGGACGTGAGAGAACGCCAGAGAGAGCCTAGGAAAAGAGCGTAAAGAGTCCTGGGGGGTGGGAAGCACTGTTGCCTGCCTGCCTCCCAGCCCCGCCTGCCCTGGCTGCTGCCTGTTAACAACCACCTTTGCCAAAGAAGTGGTCTTGAGGCAATGCTGTGGCCGAGACCGTGACAGCGTATCGTTATCCTGTGCATCACAGCATGATTGCATCGGAGGACACACTGCAGGTAGGAAAGACAAACCCGTATCCTGAGTGGGTGTCAGTTCCAGTGAGGATGAATCACTGCTGTGCCTACTGGAATTTGAGTTTGTGCATCTCCTGAGGAGCTCGCCCGCACCCCCAGGGAGGGCCTGCGATCTCCTCGACACCGGCTGTCCTTAGGCGCGGTGGAGCCCGGGGTGCAGCGAGACAGATCTTTAGGAGAGAGCACCTGTAACATTTCAGGAGCTTAAGTAGTTCTCTGTTACCTCAATCTGGGACCCTGCAGGGCTGTGCTGTAACCTTCTCCATGAGATTCCATACTTGACAGTGTTTTTAATTTCCATGTCTTCTGCTAGAGTAGCAATGCTGCTTGCACTGAAGTCTAAACTGCTATAGATCATGTGTGTGTATGTGTGCGCGCGCGTGTGTGTATGAGATCCACTTGAAACTGGTAGGCCTGGTATATGGGCAGGAGAGGAATATACCAAGTACAATATATGTGCTTCTCAAATTCAGAGTCCTATCAAATCCAGTGCTGCTATTTCAGGGCTAAGGGGAACAAGTTGCAACTAGTTATCCTTTACCTAGAAGGATTATATAGGCACATCCCTCGTCATGTCTTCTAAACACCTCATTAATGTGGCAGGCCCCTGATTTGTCATGGAGTTTCTCACCCTGTAAGTCTAACTTGGGCATTGGAGAGTTCTTGCCACTTTCTGACACCAGACCCACCTAGCACACTGACACAGAAGGTGGGCCAGTACGGCGGAGCGCTGCAGAATGGCCAGATGATTAAGGTCCTCTTAGGCTGTACGTGACATAGAACAGGAGATATCACATCGCCCAGAGGCAAGAGGGAATGAGAATCTGCTGTTGAGTCTCCTTTCTGATGAAAATTAAGAATGCATTTTTCAAAGAAATAGCTGCATTATCAATGCCAGAGGCATGAATTTAAAATCCAGGGT
This sequence comes from Scalopus aquaticus, assembly GCA_004024925.1. NCBI lineage: Eukaryota > Metazoa > Chordata > Mammalia > Eulipotyphla > Talpidae > Scalopus > Scalopus aquaticus. Next base: position 95,589 of record PVIJ01004564.1, on the reverse strand, counting down.
TGACCCTTAACCAACTAGGGAGTGAGGGGGTGTATTAGAGCTGGCTCCCCCGCCCCCCCCCAGCAGCGGACAGTGTGCACATCTATAGTTGGCTTACTGGATCCTTGGGGGTCCACATCCCAGGGAAGCCTTTGTTGTTCGAGGGTCAGCTGTGCTGTGGCAGCAGGGCCTTTCTCAGGAAGGCCTCACCTCCCCTGCCCTGTGCACTGGATCTGTGAATTAACCTAAATGGGGGACCATGACTTTCTCACTGTGACAGGCTATGTCAGCTTTCTATTGTGCGGGTTTGCCTCCTCGCATTTTTTTGTTATACAAGTCAAGTAAGGCTCTAGCCAGCTGTCGCTTAGAACCCCAAGTTCTAGCAGTCATTGTCACAAAGCCCTCCTCTTCCAGATGAAGGCATCCTGACTTCCACTGCAGCCTGCCTGTCCATTACATCCACCACCTTGTCTCTGACATTTAGCACATGGCTTCTGCCATTCCAGAATCCCATCATTCCCACTGACAGCAGAATGCCCATGTCCACGGCAGCCCCTCCTGTCAGTCCCCACCTGCTTTGGGCAGCCATCACTGAGCCTTTTGCCAGTGAGCTCCTCCCAAGTATTCTATCACCTCAGTGAAGGCACTGTCCTGGGGGCTAGAATTAGGTGGTTTTCAGTGTCACATCACAGATCTATTCTAACATTCACACCTTCTAGAACTTTCTATCCCTTTTTTTAGTGCTACACCATGGCAATCACCCATGTCCACATTTTTTACTGTGTGCTGGGTGCCCAAACCTCAGTAACCATCGTGGGAGAACAACTTCAGGTGTCCTTCACTCCATCATGGATAAATCAACCCTGAATTCTTCCTCAACCTCCAACCCAGTATCTTTATGATCTCTTCTTAGTAGCACACATTTTTCCCTGGCTCTGTAGTTCCTTGGGTCTTAAAGCTATTTCCTCTCAGATCTTGTAATTCTCTGCTCCCTCAGACAGTGTTGAGAGCCCAGCAGGTTCTTTAGTGACCTTGGGGTCAAGCATCGTCTTGCAAGCATCTACTTTACTTCTGTTTTGTGTAGTTGTCCCCTGCGCCAGGAGATAAGCCTCTCCTTAACCCTTGCCTCAGAGGCGCACTGGCTTTCAACTTGTGTTGATAGTTGGCTGACTTGAACCTGTCATTTTTATCCAAAGCAGTTAAAACTCTAACTGAAGCCACAATCTTTATCATTTGTCTCCATACAGTTTAAGTTCTGCAGGTACCACATGATCCAAAATGTCATCTTCCACCTTCACTTACAGATGAAAGTCTTGGCAGTAATTGTGATGTCAGACTTATCAGCCCCCGCCCCCCCCCCCCACACCTACCAATAGTGCATAAGTGTTCTGCTGATGTCATAACAAATTGTCACAAACTTAGTGACCTAAAAAAATACAGATTCACTATCTGGTAGTTCTGTGTGGCAGAAATCTGACTTCAGTTTTCCTGAGCTATCATCTAGTGTTAATCTTTTTTTCCTTAAACTTTACTCTCTCAATTAGTGTTCATAAACAACTCAGGAAGTGAAAAAAAAGAAAAGTGAGGGAAAAAAGTGAATAAATTGAGAAAGCACAAATTCTGTGAGGAGGGAAGGATAGAACTCTTAAAAATCTTATTATTGGGATCCTAGAATTTGTAGAAGTCACCTTAGAAAATACTGATCGCATTTTCTAAATGACTCAGAGAGATAGGAAGACTATCCAGAAAATGTTGCTAAGTACTGAATCTAGACAAGAAATGACTAGTATTAGAAAACAATCTGGTTGATTACTGATTCATACAATCTGAAAAGTTAGTAAGGCTCTTAGAAATGATCTAATCTAGTATCACTGCAAATAAAAAATTCTCTCTGAAAACCCCCGAAGAGTACTAACAACATTTAACTCTGAGGCTAGAGGCTTTAGCTGGTAGTAGGCAATTCTACAGTGGCTGTAAAATTTCCTTTTTTTAAAAATAGCCAACCTCTAATATTAGGTTGTTTTTAGAAAAACACAGTAAAACTTTATAGTGGAGTTTATACATGCTTATCTTCCACGTTGGGAATTAATCTTTGTTTGAAGTATAAAGACAATACTTTATCAATATAAATTCTTCCATACTAGATGAATAACTCTTTGGATGTCCTATCTTGTAAACCTTATTTCTGATTTAAGCAAAGCCCTTTACTTATATCAAGTTTTCAGGTGTCTACTGAATAATGAATTAGTGAATGACCTGAAATGAAAGCCCATATTTAAAAATGGCATGTTAGCCAATTTCCTGCCTAAATTGTTAGTTCAAGAGGGAAAAAGAATACTCAAATATTTGAAATATTTCTCAAATTTTATTCAAAGTTATTCACCTCACTGTTAATAAGGTATACAGTTAATGCTCTGTGCCAATATTATTACTAGGCTTGCCCACTGCCGGCAATGGGCTTTGAGAAAACCCACTTCCTGATACCCCAAAGTTAAATAACTCTTTTCAAAACATAACTAACTCCCAATACTTGCAAAAGTATTACATGCACCATTTTCCCATCGATTTTTAAATCTGAACTTACATCATTAATCTACATCAGTGGATGTTAAAATGAAGTCATTTTAACAAATTATGACTGTACAAATCAAAATGCTACTTGTTAATATTAGACAAGAGTATTTTACAAACACTACATTACATATTACCTTGCAATTTGAAACATTACATTTCATATTTGTGTGAGTTTATTTTAGATAACTGAAACTTCACAGAATCTAATTGCAAATAAAGTTTAAAAAAATTTAGTTCTGTACATTAGTTCCAACTATCTATTTTACAATCTATAAGGCTCATGTCATAGTTCAGCACCAAAAAGATCTGCAAAACTAACCATTCTTCTTATTCATCCATGTGATAGTTTTTTAAGGTGAATTTCTGAGAATGCTTTAAGAATCCTATCTCCAGATCATGTAGTCTTTTTGGCTGATCATACTATGTAAAGATTTCCTTTGTACTCTTAAATTTTTGTTGGATACAAAAAAGGGGGAATAGAATACTTACACCATTAATTTAAGTTGTCAGTCCTTAAATTGAATTTGCAACACAACAGAAGTAACTTAATTATTCCCTGCCCATATCCTTGTTTAAATTTTTTAAAAGGCAGTCACAAAAAAATGCTTTATTTATTCTTCAAAATAAGGTGCAAAGAGGGATTACAACACAAGCTTCCTCATATGCAGCTCCAATAACATCTCAATGCTGTTCAACATAATCCACCTTGAACTCATTCAGGAGCAGTCCACAGCTACTTCCGAGACTCTGATTGTTTTCTACCTCAGAGGCCTGCTCAGAGCTAGGTCTGTTCCATCGTTACAGTAACTTTCCTTACTGTTAGCCTGGTTTTAAAGCAACATTCTAGTTTTCAGAACCATTGTTACCATCTCAACTCTTCCTCTTCAGGATTTATAAATTTTAAACAAAAGGCATATCTGTCTTGCTATCTTCATATGGGATTTGTGCATATCACATTTGAAGATCACAGTCTTTAAACTAGAAACTTTTTTCAAAAACCACAGGTGCTTTCAGTAATCTAGTTTGTTCAAAGTATAAAATTTTTACGTTTAAAAAAATTAAAATTGGAAATTCGGACTTCTGCTTCCTTCTGCCAGAAGCACACGATTCATATCACATTGAAAAACTAAACTTCATGCATACAAATGGCCAGAGAGGTATGAAGTTTTACAAAGCCCTTAACATTCGAGTACATTAAGCACTGGCTAGACCACAACAGGAAGCATATTATAGCAAACTGAGCAGAGACTTTCCCAAGAACACTATAGTTTTCCAGACTCCATGTCAGTCACATGAAATTTTAAGCAACATGAAATCCTTAAAAATTGTCCCCAGACATCCCATTCCCACAACCATTCCCACACACACCCCACCCACCCCACCCACATGGAAGTCTTCCACCTCAGAGTATCTTAATGCTCCCCATTACTGATGACAGCTGCTTCAGGTTCTGCGGCTGTTGCGGGGAGTCTTGGCACTTTCTTAGCAGGACTTGGAATATGCTGAAATCAAAGAAAAAAGGTGTTGATTCCTATATAATTTTTTAAAAGCATCATTGTGCTAATTATAGTTCCAACAGAATAACTGATAGAGAACCTCTCTGTAGAGGTTATGCTAAATATATTGTCTATATAACTTTACAGAGGGCGCTGTAACATCTACTCTGGTCCATATGGTGATTTATTATACAATTACCCAAACAGCAGGAGGCCACAGACATCCACCATATACAAGTGTCTTAGTTGTATTTGTAACCAAATACCAGTAGCTTGACTTGCTACCTAATTTTATAATAGTAAGAACCAAGACTATTGATTCACCAGATTTGTGATGCACAGATAAAATAACTTTGTGGCTATTTCTTTTGAAGCCTGGCCATGATCCTGGTCAAATCATTTAATTTCCTGTAGCCCCATCTTAAAAAGGGGGTAGTGTCACTTACCTCCTATTGGGTTTTTTATAAGGATTAAATTAGGAAATAGACATAAAGTTCCTAGCATCTAACAGCAATTCAAATCATAGCCATTATTGTTATTTCTTGATAATTTGGAGATAAATTTGACAATGGCTGAGAAGAGATGTGAGGGGCTCAATAGCTTGCCCTATGCAATCTCTCACCAACACATAGCCCTCCCAATGACTCTTCTTTCTAGATGAGACTTCCTTTAAGTTCTGGTATACGATTACGAAAACCTAGTACTTACTGTGTGCCTTTAAGTGTGAGTGCAAAGCACCTTATACAACTGGAAAATGCACAGCTGGAATCCAATCCCAGAGTCCCTATTCTGCATTACCCTGCTTTACTGGCATCCCTTTAAGTTGCTAAATTTCACTTAGAACCCCTAAAAGCCCTGAAATCTGAGGATGGAAATTTCTTTCCCTGTCAAAACACAGTCCAAACATAATGAATTTTACCTACCTCAGTTGCTGTGCTTGAATGAACAAGTCCTACTCCTTCATCCAAAGTGTCATTTGGGGAGGGGCGTCGAGCATAACTTCTTCTGTGCTTTTCATCCACTCTAACTAGGTACCAGGTTCCTTCAGAGAGTGAATCTATTGAACTCTGAGGAATGTAGTTAACTAAGGAAAGGCAGAGAGGATAAAACATTATGATATAAAACTCATCTGGTAATATGAGTAAAGTTACATATTTCCCTTTAGTTTTTACCAACATCAGATTAGTACTGAATAAAGCCTAAATCTCCTTCTATTACATGTATTATACTTAATGTTACTATAGCATCCAATAGGCTCTGGGCATCTATTTATGTTTATTGACAATTTAATATGTTTACCCAGGTGATGGGTGTCCTCTCTGAGCTTCATGTTTTCAGCAAAGACATCTGGTGCCACACAAGTTCTTGAATCAAGCCTTGATTTAAGGTCACATAAAGTTGCTGTTATTTTATCAAGAGCAGACCCTGAAACAGTAAATAATTTCAACATTAAGAAACTCACATGCCCAAAAGAAGACTGAACAAAATTTTGCCAAATAGAAAACCACCTTTCATTTCTTTTAGCACTACCTATTGTTTAAAGACGCTATCTGACACGGCTTCCTATGACCTGACTGGATATCTATTCGGTATCAGCCAGCAGACAAGATAGGAAATAGGCAGGATTTAAAACTAAAAATAACCTTCGATAGCCCATCCACGATACAGTTTTAAAGTAATGCCTTGTCTTCCCTCAGTTTTTCTGTTTTTGTTCCTTCATACTCAAGGGAGGTACACAGTTTCCCTAGCTCAGACCACTAGCCTATAAAAATTAGATAATTTAGTATAAAATCAAACCAAGTAAAAATGATTTAATATTAGTCACTCATAATTAGACTCAGTGATTAGTGTGAAAACTTAAAAGCTGCCTGCATTAGTGTGAAAACTCAAAAGCTGCCTACATAGGCTTAAAAATTAGATAACATAAAATAAAGCTACTTGCCAAAAAAGGAAAAGTAAACCACTATCACATTAAAATATTCTTATGTTGATGATGTTTTCTGACTTGGAAGGAAAGACTATATCTTGACTTAGACATATTTCTACCCTATGCTGAAAGAAGTACTTAAGATTAAAATCTAATGATCTATGGGAGAGTCAAGCTGCTGCTTGAAAAGCCTACTGAAGCACCTCCCAGATGGGTTTTCAATACAGTCTTGCTGAAAGACTCAGCATTTACCTGGTGTGGCATCTTGTGTAACTTTAATGGAGTAAAGAGTAGCAGCCAAACCAGAACCATAGGAGAATATTCCAATCCTCTTCCCTGCCAGCTGCTGAGGTGAGAACCTGGGCAGGGGGAAAAGAAAATACTGAAAAGTTAAACTGATCCCAAACTACAATGTGTGGGAAGCCATAAATTGTGATAAAAATTCATCCTGTAATCTTAAGGAGCTAATGTGAAGCTTTGTGACTATAGTAAGCAGATTGTAAACAAATATTCTCAACTCTTTGGAAATAATGGGGCTTTATGAAAGTTATTATACCATAAAATAAGTGACTTTGTCAACCAGAGATTTATGGTTCAACTGTAGCTAAAGAAGAATAAAACCATGAGAGCAGCAGCCGGAAAGTCAATATGAAATTAAATGCTGTGGACTAACTAATGCTAAATAACTGTAACCTCACCCCAAATATTCTTTGTCAATGGACAAAAGGATAGAGAGCCCAGAAATAAAATATCATCCTGTGACCAATCACCAACATGCCTGACACCAGATTTGATCAAGAAATCTAACATCCCCAAGTGAGGATAGTTAAGCAGTTGAAATTTATACTTACTGTGCTAGAATAGAAGCAAGGGAACCGTACACTGAAGATGTGTACATATTTCCATTTTGATTTGATACAAGCAAAGATGCTTTTGTTTTCTGATTGAAGAGTTCAGAACTAGCCTTCATAAATGCCTTTTCCACATCTCTATCAAAGTAGGTATCTTCTAATTTAACATCCCTTTGAAAGATTTAGAGAAAAAAAGGACAATTTTACAGTGTTCAAAGACCATACATTTATATTAGTGTGGGCCTAATATTCTAATCTATAAGTGTGTGAGTCTGTTTTCCCAATGACTATAAGTAGTAACACTGCAAGGGGATTACAAGACATTTGTACAGATATGTTTCTTTTTCTCAAAGGTTTTCATAATCAAGACAACTTGAGTCTAATGGGTTAATAAATCCGCTAAAGTTTCAACAACACAAAACAATCTACTATTTCAAATCTGTACTAATGTCTAATTACAGAACTCATCCTGTTATAGGAGTCAAATCTTAAAACACTGAGCAGAATTTGATCAGATGGAGAAGAGACACATAGGCAAGGAGAAACAGAATGAGTTGAACAGGCATCGCATGCTGGGAAAGGAAGAAAATGGCAGAAGGAATAAGCAGATTTCAGTAGTGGCAGTGTGCAGGAGAGGTGTCAGGCCAGAAAGTCAGGAAGAGTTAAGTGGCTACTGCAGTAAATACGGGCATTTACAGGCGAGGTTATCATGCCAACAGTGGGGCTGGAGGAAAAGGGAGGAAATCAGGAAACCCGAGTAAAGAATTCTCATAGGTAAGCTATGGCCTCCCTGGGACTCAGTTTCTTCACTGATGACATAAGCAGACTTCTAAGATTCTTTTGACTAAAATGTTCAGGTCTCAACAAATAATATTTATCCAGATTAAAAAAAAGTTCTCATACAGAAAGAAACTGTTAACAATTCTTCTTACCCAAAGGCTTCCAGGCCACTATAGATACTATTTTTATCTCTATTCTGGTCATTAAGGAAGTCATTCAGCAGCATCCGAGCTAGAGATTTCTGAACCAGTTTACAATAGGGTGAGTGGAAGATCATGAAGTTAAAATCATTTAAGGTACAGTCTTTATCATTTCCCTCTGAAAGAGAAATCAGAAAAATTATGGAATTCATATAAGCCACTAACTTTTGTAGTTTGATTTTAGAACTAGGATGTTTTTATTTCTTTAAAAAGCAATTAAAATTATGCTTTGTAATGTAGTATCTCTAGTTTAAAATGCATATGAGGACACTAGCAATAGAACAACAAATGCTACGATATCACTGTCTCTCACACTTCAGGGTCATAACCCTATTGGTTGTTTACTCCATTTAGTAAGTCGAGTATTTTCCCATTTTAATAAGTGAGAGGTTTTAGAAAATGAAATAGAATAATGTAGACAATAGAAAACTGCATAATTTCTAATTAATTTTACAATACCTTTATTTGAGTTTAGCTCACATAAAGAATATAAACTGTACTTCTTACAGTGGGTTCTAATTAAAAGTTAGAAAATCGCTGTGCGGCTAGGGGTGTATCACACTGAGCTAAGTACACTTTACAGACAGCAAGAATGACTCTTATTTGGAGTCACTAGGTTTCTTAGTATTTCTGTTATTGAGTATTACTTTAACCCTCTTTTATAACCTACATAGAGCTTTTTATGGACCATGGAAAAAGCATACTTTATATGATACTATGTGCTTTAATAGCATCAATCCAAATACCATCGTTTTCAGTACCTCAAGGAATTATTATTTTTTTGCAGAGACATACTTCATTTCCCAAGATTACCACTTTTCCTAAATTATACATTTCCAGAAACTATAGGAAAATGCTATTTATGTGTGAGAAGTAATGGTTACAGGACACTGCTGAAGAAAGCCCATGAAGCAGTTTTTCACTGAAGACACCCATCACATGACACTGTCCTCAGCAGATACCAAAGCCAACAAAAACATACAACTCACCTTTCTGCCACTGGGCACGGATCTTTTTGCGGTAGACAGAATAGCAGCGGTCTAAGGCATGGAGGTAGCACTGTATGGAGAGCTTCCCATCTACTATAGGGTACTCAGAAAGCATATCAGGCTTGTAAAAGTCATAGGCATGTTGCATGTGTGTCCCACGAAGTCCTATCAGAATCAAAAAGAAAGATGTCCACGTATATCTGCTGCCCGACGTTTGTATGTTAGTAAACATACTGCATTATCTGGGGCTTTCTTAACTGTCTAACACCTCTCACCACCTGCATATAACTGTCACAAGGTGAAGCCAATATATAATGAAGAGTATTCACGGACATGTCTAAGATTCCTTTGATATATAACATCTTCACACATGTTCATGCATGCTTCATAAATCTAACCAGGATTCAGTTCATTAGTGCAATCTAACAGTTGCAGTTGTTAGGTTGTGCTAATGAACTGAAAGCAAATTAAACTTGCTATTTAAGGTATGACTATGGGCAAGGTACTTTTTTACTTAAACCCATTTTACTTCTCCATAAAATGAGGAGGACATTACTTGCCCCATATAATTGCTATGAAAAGTAAATATGATGGCATATGTTAAGCTCTCAGAAGTTAGTGTCTTCATTCAATAAACACTCAGTAAGTACGAACTAGTTCCTATTTTCAAATTTCTCAGTGCACTTTGTTAATAAAAAAAGCACGCTTTCCCAAACACTCACCTCGCTCAAAAATTAAAGGGGCATTTGGCCCAATCAACATAGCGACAGCTCCAACCCCACCTGTAGGTCTGGCATTTCCTGTGGCATATACAGCAATATCTCCTGCAACTACCAGGGCATACCGTCCTGAAAAATATTTTTTGTTAGTACACAAGAATACAATCAAGACTATAAATACTATACATATATGAAGTGTTATATATTCCCCAGACTATGATTTCCCCATTCCAGAAAATGTTCTGACAAAATTTGGATAGTTTTGTCCTACATGATAAAAATAAGCAATTCATAATTCAGATAAATTGAGTCATAGCTATCTGAATCTATTCAAACAAGCATAACTGGTAAAGCCTGCATATGGCAATAATTAAAAGGTCATTTGTATCTATTCATCAAGCAGAGTCTGAAATAGAGGCACGTAACATACCATCCCAAGAACTGGACTCGATCCAGTTAACAGCATTGAAGACAGCAGCTGTACCTCCGTAGCATGCATTAGTTGTGTCTATTCCTTCTACGTCTGTGTTCCCAGACTCCTCAAAGAGCTGCATCAAATTAGTCTTCACTGACTTTGATTTGTCGATGATTGTCTCTGTTCCAACTTCTAGCCGTCCAATGCAGTCATAGGAAAGGCTGTTTCTCTCCATAAGATTCTGAACTACAGTCATGCAGAGAGAGTTGATATCTTCTCTATCTGTGCAGAAGCCCATCTTGGCCTGGCCCAAGCCAATAGTATACTTTCCAGCATCTACACCATCATATTTTTCCAGCTCCACTTGATCAACATATTGCGAAGGAAAATAGATCTCAAGAGCAACAATTCCCACATCTTTTGGCCAGCAGGCTTCTGCATTCACAGGAAGTGACCCAGGCATGGTGAAGGAGCTTTAGGAAGAAAAACGGAAAACACATTGTTTTAGATTGTAAGTTTCAGATTTTCAAGTGCCAACTTGAGACATTGAGAATTCAACTATCACCTGAAATATGAGTTTCTAAGTTTAATATAGTTAGGCAGTCAATTCTAAATATGTGGAAGTATTAATTACAGTATAACAGAATATCATAGTATTCAAAACTAGACATCATTAGATTTCAAACATAACTATTAGAGGAAAAGAAAACCAAAATTCTTCTATATTACAATACACATAAGAGAAACAATTTGGTAATATGGATGACATATTATAATTCAAGGACCTGATCTATTCTAGGTTACCCAAAAACATTTAAGTAAGTCATTTACTCATTCATGACAGATACACTGATTATTCACAGACCGAATGGTACTTGAGAAACTGTTCGAACAATATTGCATTGCTTATCAATCTAAACAATCCCAGCAAGAAGAAAAGCCACAATATAGAAATCAAGCCCATTTATACAAGGCCTGTATTATAACCCTAATCTTCTAGAGAACTCACTACTATAGAACCCAAATGATTAAAGTTTTAAGCAAAGTCAAGTTCCAGGACTCATCATCAGAGGGTCAAATGCCAACATTTTATGCTTGCTCTATAGCTAGTCTACAGGTAATACATGATCATAAAACTTCAAGGTTTCACTTCTCTTCTCAATCAGTAAGAAAACCAAACTCTGATCATTTGAAAACTGGTAATATATGTACTATTTGTGTGGCAACTAATTCTTAGTAAGTCTTAAAATCACCTTTGAAAATGCACTAAAAATTTGGACTGTTGCCACACTGTAAAGACGTTCAGTAGTGTCTGGATTTACTCACCACAGTAACATGCTAGCCACTCAAGACCAAACAGACCCACAGGCAAGCTACACCGCTGACCAGAGCCTCAGTTTCTTTAGTGACTGTATTAATTGGGGAGAGAGAAAATATTCTACATATTTCAAACAGAGAAGAATGGAACACAGGGAGATGGATATAACTTGTTGGCTTGGGATAGGGGAGTGAAAGGAGGAAAGTAGTTAATTCAGAACCCAGAAGTCCACACTCCTACCAATGATGTGAGGTTACCAGCACCTGTTATGGACTGGAACCTGGAGACTCACATGTCCCACTGACGCTTGCCATGGACAAAAACAAGATGGCTATATTTTATCCCACCTTCTACTCTTGTATGTGTACTTCCATCAGCAGTCTAACCAGAATCCAGTTGATATATGGGAGAGGAATATAATTGTCAGACTTGGAAGAGTGGCACAGCCACGGAGCCTTAGAGAAATATTTTCACATCTATACTACTGTAACTCAACTTCCTCCTCAGACATCACATAATCGGACAGTAATGGTGGCCACTTTGCTACTATGAAATTGAAGACATGAAGAGATTATCACACACATTCTAAGTTTACAATAAAATAAGATTAAGTCCTCTGCATAGTCCATGGTGGGCGGGAGCTTTAAACTAGTGTTTTTTGTTTAAGAGATAGCTCAGTCCAGAAATCCCTTTCTAACTCTAAGTCAGCTAGGCAGAACTAGTAGAAATGACCACGTTTCCAATCTTTCCCAGTAAGGTTAGCCTTTGAATTCAAAACTCTTTAAACTGATCTAAAAGTGCTAAAGACAGTGAGCTTCTTCCTGCTGAGCCCAACGGCTTGCAATGCTTTTCAAGATAAAATGGACAAGTACATTGTCATCTGAGGGTATGAGCCACTTTGTAAAAAGTATATTGCTAGGTTTCAATTCCAGAATTAATAGATATTTATTATAGTCTGACTAGTTCTAATCAGTTCTTTGTATTATGGTATTTACAAAACAAGATGTAACTATAATTCTTGCAAGTGACTTGTTTCATATGGGTTAGAAAAAAAAAGCAGCTTAACTATAATAGCTAATAACCATCAAATCTGAGAGTAAATCATGACTCTGATCTTGCTGTGGAAAAAATTTTTTGCATTGTCTAACCCAGTCAGTATGCTCATTCTCTGAGGGTTTTTGACAATCAATATATTTACATTTTTGGTAAAAAGTCATCTGATCTGGAATATTTGGTTTTGATTAAAATTTAAGAGGAGTAAGACTAAGTAGAGAAGGAGAAGAAATTATAATAGGGAAGTAAATGCTTCCATGGCATTTCAAACAACAAAGTTTGATATACTTTCTGGCTGTAATCTTTACATTTAAAGATTTGAATGTTCTCTTACCTTGTCCTCGTAAATAATCTGTGAAGTAGGCTAGGTATAAATTAGGAGAAAAAGAAAACCCAGCTAGAGAACTGAGATCTTCTATGACATAAATCAACTTTATGTAAGAACTGAGATGTTCACATTATCCCAGCTAGAAAATGGGATGTTCTAATTCATTCACTATTCTAAATGAAATTTGTTTATATAAAAATACAAATTTATATCTAGAAAATAAAAATTTTTCTAGACAGAATAACTCTAAAGTGTCAGTTCTAAAAAATCATTTGCATATATTTTTAATCTTTTGCTGATAAGATGATATACTTAATTATTTTTCAGAACAGGTATTCACAATTATAAAAAATCTAAATAGGATGAGAATTCTGTATTTATAAAAACATGTCAGTGCTTTTAAAATAATTTCTTTTAAATTATTTTTAAAATTTTTTAAAAAACAAGAAAAGGGGTACATTTTTACCATAGAACTCTGTAAACCGTCCAACAAGAAAGTACCAACAGAAAACTCCAGTCTTTTCTCCTAAAGTAAAAGGCCACCCATCTCTGGTGGGCAAAAGGAGCTCCAGGTCCTATTTGCTAAGGAAGCTGCGTTAACACTTTCCGACTGGCTCTTGTCTATGACACAAAAGGGACCCATATGATCTCTGAGAATGAAAGAGACTGGGAAAGGGGTAGGAGGAAGGGTGGGGAGGAGGCTGAGGATGTTGATGCAAGGACAGCCCTGCCCCGGCTCCTCCGCATAAGGGAGGGGCACATCATCAGGCCCCAGGACTGTGATGTCAGTCTCCTAAGTGAGCTCTCTGCCTCCTCTCTCCCCTGGTCCTAGGTAATCGTCACAAAAATGCACATCTGACTTTTGTCAAGATACTATTTAAAATGATTCCACATTTCTCCTCTGTTGTTTAAGGTCAGCCTCTTGGTACTAGACAAAGAGCTTGTGGAAAGCAGGAACTATCTTATTCATCCTTTGTGTCCCTAATTGTTAAATAAATGAAATCCTACTAGCCCTCCTACCTAAAATCACTAACAACCATGGAAATCTTAATACTGAGGTACATGTGCATATACTGCCACCCCCTACCCCCCCCCCCCCGCCATCTCCCAAGACAGAATCTTAAGAACAGAGTTCCATAAAAATACAAGAAAGTAATGGCTGCAAATAATTTGATTATTGGCGCAAACACTTATAGTCACTGTCCAGTCTTACATAATGGTAAACATTCATCCATTGGTGATGTGTCTTTGGAGGCTATAATTTATTTTTAAAGATTTATTTATTTATGAATACAAGCTGGGATACAGGCCAGAGGCGTGGGGCAGCGAGAAGGTTCATCAGAGACAGAGTGGGGAGCAGCACAGGCAGATGGACGGAAATACACTGCTGCGGGGAGCAGCGGGCCAGGCAGGAGAGGTCTGTCACGCCATGTGGGAATCTCCCTGGGCTGGCATGGAACTTGCAACAGCTCCATAGCTCAGCGCTTAACCACTGCACCACCAGGGAGGCCCTGAGACTATAATTTAAAAAGCACTAACCCTATACATGGTTATATGTGATTATTTCTGATTAAGCAATGCATTTAGTTACATTTTATTATCTAGGTTTTTTCCTCTTATTTGTAAACACTAATTTTTTTAAAAAGTAGTTTCTAGATTTTAAACAGTCTAAACACACAAAATGAACCTTCTGAAACATTATAGCAATAATAATATTTAAAGATAGAGAATAACCCTGTGAAGGGTTTTAGGAATGTGTGGTACATACAAATGGTTATTTGTCCAAAGGTAAAAGTTAAATTACCACTTTCTTGCCATACCTGTTAGAGGGATAAAGAACCGCAGTCTCCAGGTCTGTCACTCTGTCTCCTCCTTCAGGCACTAGGAATTTCAAATAAGAACTTCTTTTAAAGTCATATATCACCAGGCTAATTCCCATAATATGACTCCAATTCAAAGTGAATTAAACATTTCCTTATTCAATTATATTATGTAGAATAGAATTCGACTTCCCTTAGGAAAAAAAACTTATATAAGGTCATATTACTGGTTCATGGTTTATACCAATTATGATTCTGGGATAGCTGTAGTCTTTACTAAATTTGGGTTTTCAAGAATTGGGAAAAATGAGTATAAGTAAATTGTACAGGCTAGCAAGTTTCTAGAACAAAGAAACAGATTCAAGAGCTTGCTCTACACTTAGGAGATCAAAACTTTAAAAACTTGTGCCTCTTTGAACCTCAATTTCATATGTGTTAAATAAAGCTAAAGCCTGCCTCCTGGTCTATGGTGAAGGATCATTATGAGTAAAGCTTTGTAATATAAAGCAGCAACTCACTATTATCCTAGTTTTTCATATTCCCCCCCCCCATATGTATCTTTCTAGCAAGATAAACTTCACTTCTTTAATCTTATGCTCCTATTTTTAAACACAGCAACCTTCACACTCCCTACTCTTTTAGAAAGTAATTTTCCCCATTTTGCTTACATTTCAAAGCTAACTAAGCAAAGCTTACTAAGACAAAGAAGAATCAAGTTATGTCATCATTTAAATTATGTGGAAACAAAATGGAAAGGTGACTTTCTTTAATTCATTTTCTTTAATCCATGTGTACTTGAGATAATAGTTTCTGCATTTCACACAAGCAAACACAATTTCCTTTGCTCTCTAATTATTGGCAAATTTAGCTCTCGCATGATTAACCATACTACATTCAGAAACTACTTACTAAAGCTTTCTTTCTTTTACCTGATTAGATCACTTAAGTGCTTTACTGCACTTCCTTTTACTTAAGCTTACCTTTTCCCTCCTGAAAAATAAAAGAAATCCTGTTTCTTGGGAAGATTACCACATTCCAGAAAACCTCTCTGATTACAGAATTATATCTACATTTTGAGAAAATAAGCTATTTTTGGTTCTTCATTGATTCAAATTTTGCTTTTGTAATCTGCAAATTTAAGCAGGCCACAGGAACTAGTTCTTACTGATGGGACAAGACATACTTCTTTCTCCACCTTGAGACTATTTACGTAACGGTAATTTCTTGAAATCATGTATGCATGGGATTCGTGTCAAGGAAATTTCCCCTAAATTGCAAACATTTCCTCTTTTAATTCTGATTATTTAAATTGGAGAAATAACACTGCCAAAGTCTGAAGCTGGTCATCAGCTCATCCCAAACAAATTTTCTCAGAGCAAATGCTAGAGGGAAGCAACATGACTAAGGAAGCAGTTATTGACTCACAAGTGGTTGGGCAGGTTACCAACAAGGTATGTGAGATGTAACATAGGCATTTCTTGGCTGGTAAAGGTTGAAACTGAAGAATGGTGACTCCGCCTAGGGCCAACCAATGCTTTCTTCTGGGGTACAATCAGTGTTCTGAATTCTTCCATCTACCTCCCTATTTAGCTCTGATTCAAACAAGTGGCCAGAATTCCTCCAATGCACATTTCAGTACATGACAAACTACAAGCAGTTACCTGCCGATTTTTTCCACTGTTATAGGAGAGAAATCCAGGAAACTAAGGAGCTGACAACCCTCCTCCTTAGGAGCAAGCCAAACTACTGTTTCTACTCACATTTCGAGACCCTGTTCTAGGCTACTTCTTCCAGGAAGGTTTCCTAGCATGTTCTAGTCAGGGGCCCGCACCCACACAGACGGTAGTCATTCACACCAAAATCTTCACAGTCTGCTCTCAATGGAAAACTACTTATGGATAATCTGTTTACCTAAACTGGATTTCCAGACTTCTATTGGGCGAGTGGCTACATTTCGATTCTTTTGAAATCCGTGTAAGATCCTAAAAGACCCTCAATTGCCTGAATTTGGAGTTACATTTTAAGAATCAGAGGACAATCTTTTGAATTCAAGTACTTGCACCAGTCCTCTTTAGTACATTCTTTTTGCTATCAGTTTTATAATGACTTGCAGCAACAAACAGTGTCCAGAAGTTTAGGAAAACTGGCTTTCTATTGCTGCTGTTTAAAGCAAATGTTAAGACATTTGGGAACATCAATTGTTCCGAAATCCTAGCCTGAAAAATGTAAGACATCCAAATGAAATCGAAAGAACATTTGTTAGTCTTACAATCATTTCTACATGCACATCCTCAACCACAAACCTACAAAGATGAAGACCGTGGGACTCCTTTATCGCTTTGACAGACAGCAGACAGCAACACCATGAGCCAAGCATCAGGATGAGTAAATTAAGAACCGAGTCCAACCATTCTCCCATTACATTGGGTAACATGGTTCTCAATTTTTCAAATCTTTATCACCTTCTTGAGAAACCTAAAACTACCACACAGATATCACTCTTCTGTGACTTTAGTAACCCAACATAAAATGGTTAAGAGTTTATATTCCTATCCAAAGGGAACTACAGATTCTGAGATCTAGCCCCATCAAGTGCCTCCCTCTACAACCTCAGCTGCATGTCCCCACATTCAGTCCCACTGGATTATGGTTTTAAGTAATTCTAGGATAGGCATACACATTACATCATTATCAGGGTTCTGAGTTTTCTGTGAGAGAAGCGATCAAAGACCTCAATCAAAAATCTCAAAATCAACCCTACAGTTAGAAGAAACAAGATGTAAAAGCAAACTGGAGAAATAGTTAAGAGGAAAACAAACAAAAATCAAAAGTAAGATCCAGAATTAGCCTACTAGATGATGTGGACTTCTGTGGCCTAGAACATCACATCCTTTTAAACTCTCCCCATCAGAAACACCTCTGAGAAGTTACTAACTAGGATTGAATAAAGGGGAAGCTTACTAATTTAGGAGAGGGAGACCCTCAAAGGTTACAGTCTTTTCCCCTCCCATAAGATATGCTATCCCTGCCTCCTATTCCATACAAAAGTAACAAATTTTAAAAATAATATTTTAATTAAAGAAAAAACAAACTGCTAGCTGTTTCAAGCTGCAAAGAATTATTTGGCACAGATACATGTTAAGGCCTTTCAATTTCTTATCTGTGCAATAAATGTCCAAACTCCCTGTCAGAAGGAAAAATCTTAACTTTTTGAGCACTTCCACTCATCTTATTTTTGTCATTTATCCTGCCGTTGTTTTTGTGATTCATCCCTGAAATACAGCAAATGAGCCATATCACATCATCCTACTGCAGCAAGTTGGCAAGAGGTTCTGCAGGAGGAAGAACTGTAGCAGAGGTGAGCAGTGAAAGAAGTGAGCGATGCCCTAAAGTGAGGGCCACAGGGCAGGCAAGATAAAAAGAGACAACATCACCTCATTACCCGTTGTCCAAATCCCGAGTGGGTCAGAGTAATCCTTTCTCTACCACTGGTCAAGGCAAGATACACTTTTCCAAAGACTCCAGCTCTTTGGCTTTAAAATGTCTTTGGCTTAGCCCAAAACCTACTGTGTGTGAAGGCCAGGCGGGTACCTGTCATTACAACATCATTATCAGGTCAGGTTGATAATGGTCCTGAAAGTTGTTAGCAAGAGGGAGGTAGAGCACTTCAGAACCCCAAGAATACCTTTTTTTTTTTTTTTAAATGGGCATAAAACATGGAGAGGCGTGAAGGTGGGAGGCGGGAATCTGGGATATCTGAAGCAAGCAAAGACCGAGGCAGTAAAGCCCACGTACTCAGGTTAAATCACGGCCGTGACGCCCGCTTACACCTGATACGGGGAAGGAAAGCAGCGCTGCCCACTTCCCTTCCTCCCATCAATTCTCTGTGTGTGGCATCAG
Source organism: Scalopus aquaticus (assembly GCA_004024925.1). Classification (NCBI taxonomy): domain Eukaryota; kingdom Metazoa; phylum Chordata; class Mammalia; order Eulipotyphla; family Talpidae; genus Scalopus; species Scalopus aquaticus. The sequence goes on along the minus strand of PVIJ01004564.1, from coordinate 77,240 downwards.
GACACACCCCCTGTCAACCTAGAATCTTCCACCTAAGAGTGATTTTCCCCATACTTGGGCACCCACTTCAACCCCAGCCTCCAGGAACGCCCTGGCAGTCCAGCTCCTTTCTGGTCCCCTTCAGACGCAACCTCCCTCACCCGCAATCCCCTCAGAGCCAGCGCCCTAGCACCGCCAGCTCCCGGCAGACCCTGTCATTAGAATCCCAGCCTTCAACGCCCTTTCGGCTTCTTCCCTCCGGGACTGGCCAGCCCACACTGGTGTCCCCCGCCCCTCTCAGACCAGCTGCGGTCGACCCCAGGTTCCAGGCAGGGGAAGCCCCCGCACGGCCCCCGCTGACGGCGCCCCAATCTCGCCGGCCAGGGCCACGCCTCCGCGGTGACCCGGACCCAGCGGGGTTCCTTCGGGCCTAGTCAAGGACACCGCCTCCGTCCAGCCCTCACCCAGTCCCCGGCACCTCGAGAGGTAGCTCTCCTCCTCCGTGCAAGGGACTCACCCAAATGTGACCGGGCGGTGGCCGGGAGAGGGAGTGAGCCACGAAGGAAGGCACAGTACGCGGCACCCTCCCTCCGCCACCAGCTTTATAGCCGCCGACCCACCCGACTCCGGCACCGCCGGGAGCCGGTGGGAGGCGGGGCAGTGGCTCCAACAGCCAATCGCGGCCGGCAGAGTAGCCCGTCAGCGCCCGTCCCCCTGTCGGCTATCTACCAATCGGAAGGAAACAGGAGGCGGGCACTAGCTAGGGTTTTCCCTCGCGGCTGGGGGCGGGGGGAGAGGGCGGGGACAAAGTCGGAGTGCCGAGGAAGTGGGGTGAGAGAGTGACGTGCGGTGGCCCGAGAGCCCGCCTGCCAATGACAGAGCGGCGAGAGACGGCGAGAACCAATAGAAGCGGAGTGAAAGTTCTCTGACCAATTGGAGCCCTGTGAGAGGAGATGGGGGCCAATGGGGCCTCCGCGTCCCACTGCTGGGGAGAGATGGTCTAGTGTGGGAGGCAAGTTGGTCCCCGCTTGAGAGTCTGTCAGGTTGCCTAGCAACCAGAGCGCGGCTTTACCTGTAAGATTTCACCTGTAACACTGATTTTGAATTCAGTGTTAACGTTTCCAAGTTTCCAGAGCAGCCAAGTGTTCCTGCAGTTGGAGCAGAATAGGACACCAGAATTTGTAAATTTATTAATATTTTAAGTATCCGATTTGTAAAAACCCAATGTTGTCACCTCTTAAATTACCTTGCGTTTTTAAGCCAATATTATTGGGCAAACAAGAAAATTTGGGGCTAGACACCAGCGAGGAAAGCGAAGAACTTTGAGCAAAGAACTTGATCCTGACCTCTAGGATTTTTGCTAGCTGATGCTCTGGGGAAGGAGCTCCATCTGACCCATTCCCCACTGTATCTTCTGAGCTTAGTATGTGGTAGATGCCAAATAAAAAGGTGTTGAAAGCCGGTACTCTCTACCGCCAATCCAGGGTAAGGATTGCCTAGCTCCCCCAGAAAATAAAGAAGCAATTCAAGCTGGAGGAAATCACTGAAACAAATATTTAGGGGAATCGAAAGAAGGACAATTAGGGCCTTAAGTTAGACTTTGCTTCAGGCTCCTCCTCAGTTAGAGAAATGGTAAATCTTAGCTTTGGTGGGAGATCATGAGAGGTTCATTGTTTGTATCTCTTCCCCTCTCGGTTTCATTACCACCCAGGAACTCTGTTTCATAAGGGGTCCTTGATGATTCTGTGCATCACACAACTTTTGTTAGGTGAAATTTATTATCCTTTATCTATGCTAACCTAGTGCAAGACATTCTCAGCAGCAAAGTAGCAAAAATATCAGAAATGGAATCCTTGGGAAGTGGTGGGACAGACCATTCAATAATGGTCATCACTCCACACTATGGCTCACTCTGTTCCAGAACAAATGTCATTTTCTTCATAAAGTAACTAGCTGATAAAGAGAGGGACGTTGCCTAATTGTGATCAATAGCAATTCTGAGGGGTGAATTAAAAATTCTTGACCTCTTAGGAGTGTAGAAAGGCAGAAAAGACAAATACAGAAAGAAGAAACTGCTCTCCCCTTGGAAAAGAATAGCAAAGCATTGTAGTTTTAGGAGCTTCAATAGGAAATGATTAGCCAGATAGCAGTGAGGATGATCATCTTGCACAATAGGAAATTTCCACAAGGCACAGAGTGTCTTTTTGATCAAATTATTTTTCAATTTAGCAAAGTGAGCACGATAATTGATTATTGGGAAACTGTAATGCACAATGGAATCAGTTAGCAATTCAGTATAAAACAGATCTCTAAGACTTTGAGAAATATAATAGTAGGTTTATACCAGGCTCTGCAAATATTAGCCAAGGTCCATGCAACTGAGGACAAAGTATACCGACCCATGCAATGAAGGACACAATACAAATATTTATTTGGGAAGGTCAAAAACTGTAAATACTACACATCTAAGGTAATGTATAATTTATTGTCCTGTCCTACTTTGAAAGGAACAAAATCTTTTGCAGTCTCAGGAAGATAGAATGATAACATTTAGTATTATAAATTTATCCATTGACCAAACTGCTCTGTGGCAGAGATTGTGCTAGACCTATGCTGTCCAATAAGGCAAGCATTAGTTGACATGTGGCTTTGAGCACATGTGGCCAGTTCAGTGTAAGATGTGCTGTATGTATAAAATACACACTAGATTTTAAAGTCTTAGTACGAGAGGGAAATATCTCATAGTACTTTTAGTATTGATTATATGTTGTAGTGACAGAATTTTGGTTATATTGGATTTAATATATTATTAAAGTTAATTTCACCTGGCTCTTTTTAGTTTTTAATGTGACTACTAGAAAATGTAAAATTACACATGCAATTCCCAGTTGTGCTACACAGTAGGAAGACACAATTGAAAGACACAGACTCTGGTCTTAAAGAGTCAGAGTTTAAAGAGTGGAAGTCAGAAAATACACGTAGCAAAGGGCCGGGTTTCCAGGTTCTATCTCACTACATACAGAGCTGGAGAGAATTTGGTAGGAGGAAACTTTCAAGTTTCTAATTAAAGGTAACACCATCTCTTCTGGTTTAACAGCTTTATTTTGCTTAAATAAATATTCTGCCAATTCAAAGTTTAATTCTCTGTCAGGGATATTTCTCCTCAAGCTTTTCCACTTGGCCTGATGGCATTCAGGTTTTAAGGCACTTGTTGGATTGTTGTTACATGAAAGGAGTTCAGCCCTACTGTAGGTTTTCATAGAGACCTCCCTTTGCTGACCAAGACCCCATCTTGGGCCTCTCCGGTGCAACGCGTCCTAAGGCTTGCCAACATCAGCCTGCCCTCAGCAGCCCTATTTCAGCCCTCAGCTCACTCACTCGCACCCAGCAAAACCCCTCACCTCCGCCCAGCAGAGTTTCAGCTCTCTGTTTCCTCTAAGCGACTTGGGAACTTCTGTAAGCCACACAACTTGGAAGGGAGCTGAGGGAGGTGCTGGACCCTGTCCCTGTCTGACTAAACGGCGACATTACTTCTGCTCCACAGTGACGCCCCTGGGTTCCCAGGGAGACATTCTCTTCTCTTAGAACCACCACCTCTACCTTCACCCAAGCGTTCTTAATGGGAAGTTGATTGAAAATACTCTAGTGATTAACACTTCCCCCACCCCCCCGCAATAACACAATATTGTTTCCAACTGCACCCCTCTAGAGTTTTACCTCTTCCTCTTTGTCTTTCCCAGCTCACCCATGAAGAAGTTACTATTATGGGAGGATGCAAGAAAGGTATTTTTTAATGACAGTTAACAATTACAATATAGTTTAAGTGCCACCCAAAGAAGCATATACCCATAGGCTATTGGAAGTTACAAGGAGGAACATTATTAATCATATTGGTGGTTAAAGAAGGTTGCCCAGAGCAATGATGTTTATTCATCTGTCCCTTTTTTTTTTTTTTCATCTGTCACATTTAGATCCTTTATTTAGCACTACTGTCCTAGGCACTATTTTAGACTTTGGGCGTTCTAGATTTTATGTAGTACACAGACAGACACAATTTCAATACTGTCAAGCTTAGTGGGGGAAGTCTGAATATGATGTAAAAACATAAAGTTATATCTAAGTTCAGGACTTTTCAGGTATTGATAAGAAAAAGCCAAATAATAAGAAGAAAATATCAACTATGAGGAAAATAATATGGCAGAAAGTGACTGAGCGGTGGTTAAGTGTGCCAGGTTGCTGGGAAATAGCTCTGGGTCATGAAGCTTAGAGGAAAAGAAGCTTATCAAAAAGAAAACGGTAAAGTAAAACAGAGAGAAGAAGCCAATCTGATACCCTGTGAGGTATAGAGAGATGCCAGGGAAGGGCCAGCAGAGGCAGATCTTGCCTGTTGGAAGAACAAAAAACAAAGTCCCATGTATCTGAGCTGAGTATTGAGGGACAACCAAAGCATTTAGGTTGTGGACCAGAGAGCAGGAAGAAGAGGAGAGGGTGGGAGAGTCATTCCAGGGACATGCGGGAACTGCAACTTTAACCAAGGTGTTGAAGTTGTGGTAAGAATGAAAATCTCTTGTGCTGGGTTTTTGTCAGGTGAAAGGTAAATCAGTGGAGTGTCAGGGAGCAGGAGATGCTATTTTCTCTGTACCATTGGGAGGGGAAAGAGCGAATGTCTCCCACGCCATGATCCTCAGAGTAGCCTGCGATTGACTTGTCAACATTTGTAATGAGAGTTTACTGAGCAGCTACTATTTTCTAGAGATTCTAATTCTCATATGCCTTCACCCTCTAGTCAAACCCTACAGGTTAAACTCCAACTAAAATATGTGAAAACTGAGGCACAGAGAGATTAAGTAATTTGTTCCAAGTCACTCAATTACAAAGTAATAAAGCTGGGAGTCACACTCAGGTCTCCTGTTGCCAAAACCCATGTTACTTCCACTATTCTACATGCTAAATCACAGTGGTGCTTAAAGATAGGCCGACTGGGGTCAGGAGGCTGGCGGGAAGACTGGTAACTTTTCCAGAGAGGTCTTGGAGGCGAACACTTTTTGCCTTGGAAAACCTTACCAAAGAATAGGTTTGGTGCTTGGCTCATGGGTTCAGAATACTTACAGCTTGTTACAGGAGTCGTCCATCACTGAGGGGTGCACTACATTAGCCAAGTTTGCCACCCAGAAAATCAAATACCAGTGTGCTTACTGTGTATAGTCTAAAAAGACCACAAGACTCAAAGTCCGAATGGCAACCCCGTCTAGGTCAACCTGGTCAACTCTGGAAGCTAAATAGGTTTCAGAACATTAGTTGGTAAACAAGGAATTAAGAAGAAAGTCAAAAACATGCTCTTTCAAGTGATCAGGTTAAGATCATCTTCCCTGTAGGAATGGAGAGGTGCCAAAGCCATGATCAACTACATAATCTTACCACTTGCCTTAGCCCGTGCTGCTGGCTTTACGAACAAAAAGAAACTCTTGCAAGAACAAAATGGTGGTTACCAGAGGGGCACAGGGAAGGGGATGGGTAGTTTGGGGAAAGGGAAATGATTGTATAGTGGTGGGGGGAAACTGGACTTTTCGTGGTGATCATAACAAATTATTTACAGATGTTGAATTATAATGCTGTGCATCTGGAAGCTATATCATGTTTTAAAATAATCTTATATCAATAATCTTAGATTTTTTTTAAAAGATAGACTTAGGTATGAGATTTAAATATTCAAAGTGCCCTCCTAAGCTCTATTCTTCTGTAGACTGTACTTCACTGGACACTCTTGGACTCCCCTCTTTTGAATCTGTGGCTGATCATCACTTGCAGTTGTCAAGTCTCTAAGCACAACCAGTCAAGTTAAACTCTACTCTCCACTGCCTGGTGATGTTTGGCTTCTTTACAGTGACTCCTGTTCTCTCTGCTCTAGTAGGTATCAGCTTCTTAAAGCTTATTCCGCAGCAGATGACCTCATTTCCAGGTCCTTAGGGGGTACCGCACAGCACACTACACCTCAGCAAGCACCTACAGCCTGGCTCTCTCTCACCATGTCTATGGAAGGAATGTTATGAGGACTGAGTCTAGCCCATAAACAACATGAATTAGGCAGTGTGGTTACAGTGAGTCACCCCAGATTTGGAGCACACAGGCGAGAATGAACAACGAAGCCCAAAGATGAGAAATAAAAAGGCACTAAACACCTTGCACTTTAAAATGAGTGCCACTGAACCAGAAACTTTCCTTCAAAAGGCCTTTGAACTGGTGGGGGAAAAAACTTTTTGTTATCAACCTGTTCTACCTCCACCACCTAAAAGAAGGTGAGATGGTGAGTGCAGGAAGAGGAAAGGTCAAGTGTCATTCTCAGGGAGTGCAGAAGTCTAAGGACAGGATGATTTCTTTCTGCCCATTTGAGGAAGGCTGGTTCTATCTCTCTTCCCACAAGGTCAGATCAAGGTTGGGACGACTGACATTTCTTTTCCCCCTGGCTGATTGCTGGGGTAAAGACTTGCTGGCCTGTCCTAATGCTGCCTTAGGAGCTGTGGGGCAAGGAGAAGGCATTTTTGAAAGTTTTGTTTATGTTCCCTGGAGCGAGAGGAGAAGCACATGTAAACATAGAGATCAGTGCTTACTTTTGCTCTGTCGAGTTTTGAAAGAAAACTTGTTAGAGTGGTCACATGAGGAAGTAAGAGTGGGCGGCAATCCATTTTCTCAGCACCTTGGAAGAAGATAAGGCAATACCCTTATCTGTCCTAGGACATCACAGCACCCACAGAGTTTGAAAGAAAACCTCAGTAGTTCCAAGAGCTCCATGGTGCAGTAGGAGCATGAGCTGTGTGGCTTGTTCACAAAGACCTTGCTGTGACCTTGGTATTCCTTTAAGCCCCTTGATTTTATCTGGTTCTTATCTTCAGGTTATTTCTTCACACATTTCAAGTAGGTTGCAACAGCTCTAAGGATCACGTCCTTACATAAAATAGTCAAAGGCTGGGAAAGGCAAAAAGGGGATCCTTTCTTAAATCCCTTTGGAAGAACAAAGACAACTTTCCCCCAAAGCCTCTCGTGATCTTCCTCTCATATCTCATTGTACTACATGACAAGTTCTAGTCAATCCTAATTGGGAACAGGATCATAATTAGCTTCTTTCCCTAAAAAATATTCTGGATTCTGTTCACAAGGAATGTGGAGCAAAGGGCTTAAGGACGAGCAGTGACAATGTGTGAGATAGAGAGGTGCCCTTGGCTGGGAGTTGCTCTACTTGAGCAGCCCTTGCTCTGTAAGGTGTGGGTGCCTAGGGGTAGTAAGGAGAGGGGGCAATCACAGGACTCTTCCTGCCAATCTTGGCAATATACTCCCTTGAAACCCTAAGCTGGTTGATTTAATTTGGAGATTCCATTTACCGGTGTATTAGTCATATTATTTACATTGCAAAGAACAGGAACCAAAACAAACTAGCTTAATCAATTGGTTCACATAATGAAAAATCCAGGAGTTTGGTTTTGTTTCAAGGATAACCGGATCTAAGAGGATCAGTTGATGTATTTTACTATTATTGTGCTCTCCATCTTTCAAGAATGATTTCCTTGCTGTTGGTCTTTTTCCTTCCTGGCTCAAGACTCCATTCTCCAAGGTTAGCAGTTGGAAACAGGACAGGCAAAGTCCTTATTCCCATAGTTTACTTTCTAGTGGAGTTTTAAGAGGAATAATGAGAAACAACCTCCAAGCCAGTGAGTGATGCTTATTGCCAAATTAGTGACAGAAGATGGAGCTTTCCGGATTCCACTCCCTAACTGGGAACTGTTGGGGAAAAGAGGTAGAACTGGGGCTTTTGGCAGTTTAACCACTGGGTCTTGGGTGTCAAGAGGCTGGGGGCTTCCGGCGGTTAAGCCACTGGTGAGAACTAGTATCTGCAGCAAAGCCACCAGCTTAGCATGTGTGGCTTCAGCTTGGATCTCTGTCTCTGCTCAGAGGATACGATCTGGGGTAGGACAGATGGCAGCTGACCATGTGCCCACATGTGCCCAAGTACTCTCTTTTTCTCCCTTTTCTCTCTCCCCATGTAAATAAATTCTGTTATTGTTGCTTTTCACCATGTGTCTGCTTTTGGGTTGTGATCTGCATTCTTTTTGTTAAAGATTTATTTATTTATGGATACAATGCTAGGGTGTAGGCCAGAGGTGTGGGGTGGTGGTGAAAGGATTCACCAGAGACAGAGTGGGGAGCAGAACAGGCAGATTGACTGGAATAAACTGCTGAGGGGAGCAGTGGCCAAGGCAGGAGAGGTCTGCTGCACCATGTGGGAAGCTCCCTGGCCAGGGATCCAACTCATGCTGCAGTGGCTCTGGATAGCTTCATAGTGCTGAGCTTAATTTTAACCCTTTGCACCACCAGGGAGGCCCAGTGATCTGCATTCTTTAAGTACTCAGGAGAGAACCCGCCAACCAGATCAACACAGTTCCCTGGGGTTTGCTCCTTTTCAGAGTAGACTAAGGGAAAACACACTTGTGTGTGTCTCCTCTATTCTCTATGCTTTCCAACAACACCACGTCACTTTTGAACCAGAACCATGGGTTTTCCACACATCCAGCAATTCTGGACACCATTGGATAGCCTGTAATTTAACTCAATTCTGACGCTATCTACCAGGAGACAGGCTCAGATGCTGCAGGCTAAGGGTTCAGTCCTACAAACTGACCCCCCAACCCATTTCAGACACTAATCACAAGCGTAGGTTGCTACTATACCTCTAGCCTACCTGTCAATCAGAGATTCCCACAATCCCCTCCTCAGGTTTAATTTGTTAGAACTGTTCACAGAACTCAGGAAACAGTTTAATTACTAGATTACTGTTTATTACAAAGAATAGTAAAAAATACAAACCAAAAGCCAAGTGAAGAGACACTTAGGGTTTGGCAGCCAGTACAGGAGCTTCTGTCCCTGTGGAGTTTGGGGTGTGCATCGTCCCAGAAGATGGATAGGTTCTTGTTCACCAACCTAGGAGCTCTCCAAACCCTTTAGGTTTTTATGGAGGTTTCATTACTTAGGCAAGACTGATTGACTCACTGGCTTTTGGTGAGTGAATTCAACCTCCAGCCCCTCTCTCCTCTGTGGAGGTGGGAAGGGAGGATGGGACTGAAAGTTCCAACCCTCTAATCGTTCCCTTGGCAAACAGCCCCCATCCTTAGATGTGTTTCAAAACTCACCTCCTTAACACAAACTGGTGTGGCTGAAGGGGTTTGTTATGGATAATAAAAAAAAGATACCTTTATCGCCCTTATCACTTAGGAAATTCCAAGGATTTTTGGAGCTCCATGCCAGAAACAGGATGAAGCCCCTAAATATATTTCTTATTATAAAACACAAGATCAAAGGTGGAGAGGAGTCAGAGAAATATACATTTGATCCTAGCCAAAAGGTTGAGAAGCGATAGGAGTCAGAGAAATAGAAAGCAAATATAAAAATAAATTCATAAATAAGTTGAAATGTTTACAGGTGGAATACTATTGAGAAAATAAAGCAGGATAACAAAACAGTATGTGATTGACTGAGGGCAATGGTGATAGACGAGGTGGTTAGGAAAACATTGGTTTCTTGTGATAGTGGAACTGAGATATCAGCAATGAGGGGTCAGTCACACCAAGCTTTGGGTGTTGGAAGAAAACATCAGGTACAAAAGTTCCAGGAGAGAAACAGCCCGTTTGAAGATAGCGTGTAGACCTCTTTCCTACATTTAGGGAATTTCCCATGAACATTGCTTGACGTTTTCCTCCTACAATCAGATGAGAACAGCAGATAATCTCCTAAGAGGGAGACAGCACATGACCTGGATTCAATCAGATGCAGCTGCCTGGGACTTTGAATCCGAAGCTGGTGTTGCAAAGAGACAACGTGGAGATTCTTTTCTCACAGTGGCTGCTGTGACTGCACCATTCATTTTCCAGGGGCAAAGGCCAAACCTGGAGGATTAAGCTACAGTCCTCGCCTGCGTTCACGGGGGCGGCAGGCCCTTCCTGCTGGCACGACTGGGGCCACCGTGCTGACCACGGGGCTCCCTTTGTTCCCGACAATTTCCCTGGTTTTTCAGTTTCCCTGAATTCTCCAAGATGCTCAACATCATTTCAAAAACATCCTTTTCTGTTTAAACCAGCCAAAATTGCTGTCTGATGAAAAAGCTAACTTTTTAGAACTCCACCTTGTTGAATTTATCATATTTAAGTCTAAAGTTTTTTTCATTGCCCATATTTGTATGAGGAGGTTAGGAACAGGGGGTTTAAACTGATGTCTATTTTTAATTGGGCCTTATGAATCCCAAGGAAAAACAAAGCATAAAAATGACCTTGTGAGGGGCAAGGGTATGGGGAAGGCATGGTTGTGTAAGTGACCTCTCCATAGAACTCAGTCTGGCTTGGAGAAGGAGTTAATTTCCTAATTGGAGGTTTCAGAAGAAGCACAGGTATGTGGGACATAGTTTATTCCCTCCCTGCCGGGACAGGTGGGCCTGCAGTGTCTTGCGGTATCAGCTTGGCCCATCTGAGAGAGGTGGCAAAAGGCCTTCTGAAAGACTTAGCGGCCCAATCTGATAACAGAACTGAAGCATCCGAGGGGGTGGGGGGAGAGGTAAGAACACAGAGGGGAAGAAGCACAATGGACTGTGGTGGTGGACTGTGGGTGATTTGGCAGTACGTTCACTGTGGGGGCAATACTCGATAGAGGGACCTCAATTAAAGAAAAAAAAAAAGACCTGGTGGCCAGCCCATGTCCACTGTGTGGTTCCGTGATTCTGTGGCTCAGGATTAGAAGCTCGCAGATGCCACACACCTAGACCGTGTACTTCACTTTGGCCCTCATCGCTCATAAAGGCAATATGAAAAGCTCAACACACAATTGTTTCAGACCCTGACAGGAGAGGAGGACTGTTCTATATTTAAGCCCCTTCAGAGTCTAACAGATAATGCAAATTGTTTCCTGACCCTTTCAGAGCAAAACTTTAGAATATTTTCTATTTTGCTATTTTTTGCCTTCTATATCAGTCTGGAATCAGTCAGCAGAGAGAAAATGCACAGTAATTTAAATAGGAAAATTTTATCTAGAGAATGACTAATCTTAGCAGAGAGGAGCTGTCAAGAACCTCTCCTTAGGGCCAAGAGAAGGTATCCAAGAAGCCCCGGCTCCATCAGGCTGAGATCCAGGCTCACTGGAGAGAGCTGGGCTGTGGCTCATGGTGGCAGAGAAATCCTTGTAGCACTCACACTACCTTGCTAGAAGCGCTCCTTCTAGAGTGCTGGGGAAGCTGGTTGGGTTCCCCAAGAGCACCAGGCCACAAAACTGCTCAAGGCAGGGGAGCCTCTGGGTGCGGCCGCCCACCCACTACCACCTCATACACTGTGCCTCCAAAGGAGCCTGTTGAGGGGGCACATAGGGGGAACATAGGGGGAACCAGGAGGCAAAACCCCTGTTTTTCCTCCTGCATTGTCATTCAAGTCCCTTCACTGACAAAGCGTAACATCGTGCTAACTGGCACAGAAAAGAAAAACTAAAGTTTCCAGAACTGTTTTCACAGAGCAGGCAAAATGGTGAATTTGGAGCTAAGAGGCAAGAAATCCATAATTGGCATTTTGGCTAGATGTTAATTTGGTTGTGTTATATAATGAGGTCAAGTTGAATTCTATCTTCTGACACTCTTAACTGCTTTTAAAAATTCAGGGTAACCTAATACTAAAGTAGTGGACAATTGTCCATATCTAAAGCCTTCTGAGACCTGGAAATTAATTTGTTTTTTTTTCTGTTGTTCTCCATAAGAGAATATTGGGCATTTTTCTTCTCAGATAGCTGTTTAAGGATTCAGATGATGCTGATAGGTTCTGCTTGGTTGGTTTTTATTTTAAGATTTTTTTTTCCTTCTCAACAAAATTTTGCACTTGTCTCTTTCCTAGGTTACCTATCCTTGTGGATTTATGACCTTTTAGAAAACCTCAATGTATGATTCCTAATTCACACCTTTTCTTGGAAATCTTGTATTGGTTTTAGGGGTTCCTCTGCTAAAGAATTTAGCCCACCAACTCTCATCCTTAGCACCTGTTAACAGTCCATGCTGCCCCCAACTGACGGAACACATAGGAAACTCTCCGTGGTCCCACTCAAACCGCCCCCCCCTCCATGCCCCCATCTTATTTGCAGAGAGGGAATCAAAGCATCTCTCTCTCCAAAGAAATTTTATGCTCCTCTTATCGGAGTTCAACTAGGGAAACAGCAGCAATGGGAGATATTAGTAAGGGATTTATTGCCAGAAATTGACTTCCATGATTTAGAAGGCAGGCCAGGCCAGCAGGGAGGGGTGGGACTCTCCAGCAGAAACCTAAGGTGCTCTTCTCAAGTAGAACTTCTCTTTCCTCAGGGAAGCCTCAGCTCTGCTCTTAAACCTTTTCAACTGATTGAATCAGGCCCACCGAGATTTTCTACATAATCTCCCTGACTGATTTTGGATTTTAGTGACATCTACAAAGTCCCTTCTCAACAACACCAGAATTAGTGTTTGAGTAGCTGGGGATGGCAGTCTTGCTAAATGGACACATAAACCTGGCAGGTACATCTTTATTGTGGGCTGAGTGTTCTTAGAATCATGAAACCAGTGCTTACACATTTACTTTAAAAGCTGTATCATTTTCTAGTACTTGCTTTTTGAAATGTTTATTTGTTGTTTTTTTTTTAAGATGTATTTATTTATGCATACAAGCTGGGGTACAGGCCAGAGGCATGGGACAGTGAGAGTGTTTACCAGAGACAGAGTGGGGAGCAGAACAGGCAGATGGATGGAAATACACTGCTGAGGGGAGCAGCGGGTGAGGAAGGAGAGGTCTGTCTGGCACGCCATGTGGGAATCTCCCTGGCTGGGCATCGAACTCGTGTTGCTGCTGCCGACAGCTCCATAACACAATATTTAACCACTGCGCCACCAGGGAGGCCCGAAATGTTTATTTGTTATGCACATACACTGTCCTTACATATCATCCTTTTTTTTTTTTTTTAAGATTTACTTATTTATGCCTACAAGAGCTGGGGTGCAGGCCAGAGGTGTGGGGTGGTGAGAGGACTCACCAGAGACAGAGTGGGGAGCAGAACAGGGGGATTGACTGAAATACACTGCTAAGGGGGGCAGCAGGTGAGACAGGAGAGGTCTGCAGCACCATGTGGGAATCTCCCTGGCTGGGGAACAACCTTGTGCTGCAGTGGCTGCGGATAGCTTGATACGCTGAGACGTAACCCCTTGCACCACCAGGAGGCCACAAATCATCTTGATGCTCAACCTAAGAGAATAATCCAGACTTATGAGTCTCTTGTTTGCAGTTTCCCAAACTTCCCAGCTTCACCCTCATCTTGTTTCAAAACTCACTGCTCAGGACATCTTCTGGTCTCCCAGAGTCCCACTCCTCTTGGCTCACACATGTAACACATCTGCACCTACATCATTGTTGCATGTGAGTCCCACATTCTCACAGACCAGCTTGGATGACCAGTCTAATCCTGCCTCACCCAAGAGTATGCTTTTCTCCAGTCCATCTCATGCTCTGTCTCCATTTGTGGGGGTAAAATGTGACTCTCACCTTCTTACCACTCTGCAGTGAAATACAGCAAGTCAGCTAAAGTTGCACATCATCACTACTAGTAGTACCAACCAGACATTCCTCACTATTCACAGAATTAAGTCTCAAAGTCACAGTTATTTATAGCTCTCCTTCATATTATTCTGGCCTATCAGAAGATTTTCTCACCAAATCAGATCATTTGCTCCTTCTCAAATGCCATGTGTGTTTTCCTGCATTTGACGTGACTTGTGCTCTTCTGTCTAGAATGTTTTCTTCCTTCTCCACCCACCCAAATCTCACCCATCCTTCAAAGTCCACCACAGCTGCTACCCCCTCCATGAACCCTTTTCTTTTTCCTTTTAAAGATTTTTTTATTTATACAAGCTGGGATGTAGGCCAGAGGTGTGGGAGGCAGGTGAGAGGATTCACCAGAGACAGACTGGGGAGCAGAACAGGTGGATCTACTGAAATACACTGCTGAGGGGAGCAGTGGGTGAGGCAGGAGAGGTCTGCTGCGCCATGTGGGTCATCTCCTGGCTGGGGACCGAACTCGTGCTGCAGTGGCTCTGGATAGCTTCATAGTGCTGTGATTTAACCCATTGCACCACCAGGGAGGCCCTCCATGAACCCTTTTCTGAAATGCTTAAGAGGATGTCATGTCTCCCTGCCTCTGTCTCATATCTGTTATGATACATATTACTCTTACTTACTTGATATTTATTCCACATGTTGGTGTTATTTCTCATCCATCCCAAGACTGAAATCTCCTTGGAAACAGATAAAATGTTCCCGCTGCCTTGCAAAGCTTTACCCAAAACAGAACCTTGATAACTATTTTCTGAAATGAATGCAGTTGATGTGGGTCATGATTTCCCTAAAGATGTTGTGTAATGAATCACGCCTATGATCTCTGAATCAGGAAATCTGGAAATAAGTTACCCTGGCTGGCTTATTTTTCTGGTCCTCATTATTTTCATCTTTAAAATGAGAGATTTGGACCAATGATGCCCAGAGTTCCTACTAAGTTCTAAATTCCAAGATGTTGCTAATGCCAAAAATAAGAAAGCTGGCTTGTTTCCTTATTCTTCAAAGAATCTTTGCTCCCAGAAGAAAGCTGTATTATCGTCAAACGCCTAACACTAAGATGACAGTCTGAGTTGCTGAGGTGACAGCGGTTTGGTGACCCTGATCTGCTTGCTTAGTCCTGCCCTGCCTGGGGCAGCATGGGGCCAGCACCTGCCAACCAGGGAACAGGAAGCCTGGGCAGGTACTGGGATGACAGCTGATGACAGGGGAGCAGGTGAAGGGCAAGAAAAGAAACTGAACATCAAGGAGATGTGGCTGAACTAGAATTTCTAGACCTTGAGGAAAGAGAAGGAGGTGATATGGATAAGTGAAATTAAAGCCAAAAAGGCACTGGGTGAAAGTGAGAATTTGGTTAAGAAAATTTACTCTTAATTTTTTAAATGATTTTTTTAAGATTAATTTTAGGTTTACAGAGATGTCATAAATACTGTAAAAGAATTCCCCATTCCAAATTCACCCCTTGCTAGTGCCCTGCGTATGGCACATTTGTCACAGCTAATGGACCAAGACTGATACATTCTCATTAATTTAGATTTCCTCCGCTTTCACCTAGCATTCTTTTCCTCAGGATCTCATCCCAGATCCCACATGACATTAAGTCGTTATGTCTTCTTAGGTTGTGACAGTTTCTCAGAATGCCTGTGTTTTGTTTTATTGATTTGGGGGCGTGGTTCTTAGAAATATTTTTTTCTTTCAGTTTTGTTGCGTTGTAATTGAGACATAACACTGTATCAGTTAAAGGCATACAGCATGACTGGTCTTACATACATTATGAAATGATTTCCACAGTAAGTTTAGTTAACATCCATCATCTCATATTGTTTTTAGTGTTTTGTTTTTTAATGTTTCTTTCCTTGTTTTGAGAACTTTCAGGATCTCCTCTCTCAGCCATTGTAAACACACCACACAGCAGTGTTAACTGCAGCCTTCGCGTCTGCTACATCCCAGCTCTTATTTATCTTTTAACTGGAAGTTTGAACCTTCATCTAATTCCCTCAACCTTCAACTTTTCTCTATTTTTGATGAACTTAATAGTTTGGAGAAATATTGATGAATGATTTTGTAGGATGTTACTCCCTGCGGGTTGTCTGATGTTTTTCTCATAGTTAGACCAGGGTTATGAGTTTTTTGGAAGAAGACCTTAGAGGTTATAACAAGATTCTCTCACACACTGTAACAAGATTCTCATCACATCATAACAGGGTTACATATTACCAGCGTGACTGTTCACTGCAGATGTTTACCTTATCACCTGGCTGAGGGAGTGTTCGGCTCCTGGCTAAAGGCATTCTTTCTCTCTTTTCAGACTATACTCTGTGGAAGAAGTCACTTTGTGCAGCCCCTTTATTTTATTTTATTTTATTTTCTCTTATCCTTCCTATTTATCTTGTTTTCTCATAGCCTCATTGTCACTCTGGCCCCACTGTTAGCAAGCAGACTGACGAACACCCAGGACCTCCAAACTTGCATGCACTGAAGAGATTCTGCCACAAAAAGATAAAGCTTACTCTCTGTGTGTAAGATCTTTCATAGAATGATGTGCGTAGAGAGGGAAGAAGAGAAAGGATGTAGTTTCCCAGTGAAACACCCAAAGTGACCCATCCCCATCGTGGGTGAATGCCTGGTCACACAGTTGGCCTGAAGCGGCATTGATGAGGCCAGAGGCTCATCACGAGTCTAGGGCACCTTTGGGTGGGAAACCACAGGAAAAGGGCAGAAGGGGCCAGACCATCTGAGACAAAAGAAGCAAAATTAAAGTACAAATCAGGATATCTGCCTCTCCATGTGTCTCTCACCCATGTGTCTCTTTCAAGTGTCTCTACCTGTCTCTCCTCCATGTGTCTCTTCCCAGGCCCCAAGTCCCTGGTGCAAGTCCAAAGCCAAGAAGCAAGCAGACCTTCTTCTCCACGTGTCTCTCTCCAACGTCTCCCCTTTCTGCGTCTTTTCTGTGTCTCTGTGTGTCTCCAAGTGTTCGACAGCTTCATCTTGCCGCTCAGCTCCACCCCTCATTAGGTGGGGCAGGGAACATGGACCCTCCTTTTTTTTTAAGGAGCTGCCTCTATTACACTACAACACACATCATTTTTCCCCTCTATTCCTTGACTTAGAGCATTTCCCATGGTAGATGAATCCCTGTAAGACAAGCATTCCTTTCTCTCTCCCTCCCTCCCAGAGAAACATGGTGTATTAGTCAGCTGCTACTGTATCACAAAGCCGCCTTAGAAGTCTGTCATTTATCTCTCAGTATCTGTGGGCCAGCCAGGGGTCGGTGGATGCAGGCGGGGTTCAGCTGAACTGCTCTGTTCAAACTGTGGGTCTGGTTAGCTGGCTGTTCTGGGTCCCAAACTGGTGTGACAGTTACCCAGAATGGCCAGCCCCACTGCACAAGCATTTTTTCTTTGCATCATATCTGCTAATATGCCCCTGTCTGGCAGGTGGTCAAGTCCAAAGTCAGAGGAGTTGAAATATACAAACTGATATATTCTCAATCTTCTCTCCAATCCAATCCAAATCAATGAAACAGAAGCTACTTCCATGGTGTAAAACAAATAACATATGATAAAAGATAGTGAGAACATGATTTTGATGCTTAGTTCAGATATCTGGCAGTCCGGCCAACCTAAATGTTAGATTTTACCGTTCTTCAGCTTGACCTCCCAGGGCCAAGGGTATTTTCCCAACTGCACTCCAGGCTCCTGTGCTCTGCCCCAGCTTTCATTCTGCTGCTCAGATGCTGCAGCAGCTACCAATGACCCATATACAGCTGCTACTCTTGGGGGCACAGACATCCTCTGTTCCCTTGGTGACAACCCCTAATGTCACCACTCAGGCCTTCAGAGAACATTGCTCTCCCCTTAGCTTTCCTTCCTGATGTGCAAGACAGACCCTCCCCAGTTCTCCACAGTATGACTGAGGCCAGGCTGTAATTTCTTTCTTTTTAAAAAAATTTATTTATTTATTTATGCATATAAGAACTGGGGTGTAGGCCAGAGGTGTGGGGTGGTGAGAGGATTCACCAGAGACAGAGTGGGGAGCAGAACAGGCAGACTGACTGAAACACACTGCTGAGGGGAGCAGCGGACCAGACAGGAGAGTTCTGAGGCGCCATGTGGCTTCAGCTCATGCTGCAGATAGCTTCATAGTGCTAAGACTTAACCCCTTCTGCCACTAGAAAGGCCCAGGTTGTAATTTCTGACAGATGCTGAAGTGCCAGAAATCAGAGGCTGAGTGTCGGGCTAGAGAGAATGCCTACAATTGTAAAGGTGTTTCTTCCTGTAAACAAACCAGAACAGCCTTCCTTAAAACAGAACTAATCCTTACTGAACACCTCTGATGAATCAAGTCTGTGCTTTATAAATCCTCAATTTTGTTTTTAAATTTTTGATGGAAGTAATGTTACATTATATCATGTAAGTTTCAGGTATGCATCTTTATAAATCAACATCGGTATATATTGTATTAAGTTCACCACCAAAAGTACAATTCTGTTCTTCACTGTACAACAGACACTATTTAATCAATTGACTTTCCCTCCTCACCCTTTCCTCAGGTAGCCATTAATTTGGTCTTATACTCTGAAAGTTTGTTTTGTTTTATTTATTTCACTCATTTGTTGTTTCTTTATATACTACATATGGGTGCTTTTTGTATCACATGATGCTGCACAAATCAAAAATCCAATGTCAACCTTAGCTTTAAAAAAATAATATTCGGGCCTTCCTGGTGATGCAATGGGTTAAGCGCAGTGCTGAGGAGCTGTAGGCCGCTGCAGCGCAAGTTCGATGCCCGGCCAGGGAGCTTCCCACATGGGGCAGCAGACCCCTCCTGTCTTGCCCGCTGCTCCCCTCAGCAGTGTACTTCAGTCAGTCTGCCTGTCCTGCTCCCCAGTCTGTCTCTGGTGAACCTTCTCACCGCCCCATACCTCTAGCCTGCTCCCCAGCTTGTATGCATAAATTAAAAAATCTTTTAAAAAAAGTAAATTCAATACTGACATAGTTTTCTGGTGCATTTAGTTTATAAAAAGATATGTGTTTTAAAAATAACACTTACTAATACTACAACACTCAGGCAAGACTAGTAAAGCTAATATTTTATTTGAGTTATTTACATAGTGGTTGTTGTGAGTACATTAGCTCCAGGTAATACATATTATTTACTATGTGTTCACTGACTTTGAGGTTGAGTTTGGGGCACTAGAAATGCCTGGTTGCTACTTTTACCCATGGAGATTAACTTGAACCAATTTGGGGAGGAGGAGCTATTTCTAACTGAAGATTGATGTGATTGTACTTAGGGACGTGCCAGGTTGAACAAGACCTTGCTCAGGCCTGTCCTTCAGGGATTAGAACCTTGCAATTGTCACTTGTGATCAACACCTTGAATGATCTGAAATAATATTTTATGCAACCAAATCAACACCTGGAATGGTCTGAAA
The DNA here is from genome assembly GCA_004024925.1 of Scalopus aquaticus. Lineage (NCBI taxonomy): Eukaryota > Metazoa > Chordata > Mammalia > Eulipotyphla > Talpidae > Scalopus > Scalopus aquaticus. The sequence continues at coordinate 58,181 of PVIJ01004564.1, read as the reverse complement.
TAATAGCTGATGCCAATAGCAAGACTTGCTCCACTGACTAGAGATATAAATGCCTCACATCTTTTTTTTTTATTTTTCCAATCAGTTGACTGCAAATTGATTTATTTATTCATAAAAACTAGAGTATTTCCTTCTCAAGATCTAGAGAGATCCAAGAATTCAGTCCATAGCAGCATACTCCTATTTTCCATGACATAGAAAGAGAGATTGGGGCTACCAGCACAGTTGCTGGGATCACCACTATTGGGTGTTGATTCTGGATCCTTTCTTGGATCTTTCATGCTCAAAGATTCACTGAGTGCCTTCTATGTCCCAGGGGGACGGGGAGAGGCTAGGCATCCGGATATAGCTGGGAACTCACCAGACATGGCTTCTGTCTTCACAAGTCTAGTTCACAGGATGCCAGCCTGCCAGCCTGGACACACAGACCAGGGGCTGTTTGCTCCGCCGGAGGCATGCCTGGTTCTGCAGTGGCAGTTGTCCTAGCTGACCCCCAGCTCAGACACTAGTCCTTAAGTGGCAGGTTCCTCAGAGCACTGACACTCAACCACACACTGAGGTAGAAAGAATCTACTACCAGGCCCAAGCTCTGAGCCCCTGGTGGCCACCTCAAAGCATCAGCTGAGACTAATTCTGCCCTGAGTGTGAATTTCCCTTTGTAGCAGTTGGTGCCTTGTCTGCCAGAGCACCCACATGTTACCCTGACAGATTTTCCTAACTCCCATTTCAGCAGTTGAGGTGAGCATGATAAAAATATCAGATGCTCTGTTCTCCTTGAGCTAATTGGACACTTCTCCCACAGAATTTGGCACAGACTGCAGGAAGAAACTGCCAAGTCACAAGGAGGGGCAGGGGGAGAGATCTCATTGTGACCTTTGCCTTTGCCCACTGACCTTATATTTATACAGCAAATAGAAGCCACTCAAGAAACTTGAGAGAACAATTGAAACTAGCAATTCAACATCCTAAGGCGACTCCCTGTCTCTGCTTAGAAAAATAATGGGACTAAGATCCTTGAAACAATAACAATAGTGCTTCCCATGTCTTCATCTTTGGGGAGAGGGATGAAACTTTCTCTGGTCAACTCCAGGGAAATCTTACTTACACTTTATTTTCTAATAAACATTGTGATTATTTTGTAGCTAGAGCAACAGAGAGCAAAATGATGCCTTGCGGGGGGAGGGGTGGGGGAGAGGCATAGAAAGTATAGACAGTAATTGTCCACAAAAGCAAAACGTGTGTGTGTGTGTTTTACATAAGTATAAAATAGTTTGTATATTTATGGCATTGCATGTTTCATATGTGGAATGTGTGTTGCCTATCACTTTACTAGCCCATGAAGTCTAGAAATTAGCATTTCTGATGTCTCCCATACAAATCTTCAAACCACTACCAGAACTGACAAAGTGAATTGAGGTTAAGCAGTACAGACAAGGTGGACTGCTGGGGAGCTGCTCTCCAGAGCCAGAGAGGTAGTTCCATGAAATGGGTCAGGCGTTAGCATTAGGCAAGATCCCAGTCGAATCCCATCCAAGCTCCACCTTTAATAGTTTCAGCTTTGGGCAAATTGCTTCATCTCTCTGTACCTGGGTTTTCTTTTTTGAGATATGGGGGTGGGAGGGGGGAGAAATATCAATTTTTCAAGGTTATTGTAAGGTAAGGACTAAATAGAACATTTCTGGTATGGAAGTAGGATTCAGGGCAGAGGAGCAATTGTCATTGCAGTTTGGTGGAGTAAGTTAGTCCTCTGCTTCATGAGATTTTTGTAAACTGTACTTTGTCTAAAGTTGCTAGTTGAACTTGATATCCATTCTTCTGTCTTCCTCAAATCGCAAAACATAGTTCTAGCTTGCATGTGACTACCACAACTATAGTTTCCCTTTCTCTTGAAGTCGCATGGTCTTATGGTTAACTGTTGGTCAATGGCAGGGTTGGGAAGTGCTATATGCAAAGTCTGGGTCAGGCACTTGAAAGAACATTCCTCCTTCACTCCCACCCATGCTCCCTGTTATGGATTGAATTGTCACCACTCCATCCAAATTTTTAGCCCCCACTGAAATGTGACCTTATATGGAAATAGGGTCATTACTAATATTAAGATGAGGTCAGGGTAGAATCCAATATGACTGGTGTCCTTATAAGAAGGGGAAATTTGGACACAGAAACAGGCATGTGTAGAAAAAAGATGAATTGGGGCCTACCTGGTGGTAGAACGGGTTCAGCGCAGCACTATGAAGCTATCCAGAGCCACTGCAGCACGAGTTCAGTCCCTGGCCAGGGAGCTTCCCACATGGCACAGCAGACCTCTTCTGTCTCGCCTGCTGCTCCCCTCAACAGTGTACTTCAGTCAATCTGCCTGTTCTGCTCCCCACTCTGTCTCTGGTGAATCCTCTCACCCCCTCACACATCTGGCCTACACCCCAGTTTGTATACATAAATAAATACATCTTTAAAAAAAAAGAAAAGAAAAAAGATGATTTGAAGAGACACAGGGCGAGATGACCATCTACGAGCCAGGGAGAGAGGCCTGCAACGGACCTTTCCCTCATAGCCCTCAGAAGGAACCCGCTGCAACACCTCGACATTAGCTCCAGAACAGTGAAACAATAAATTCCTGTTGCTCAAGACACCCAATTTATGGTGTTTAGCTATATCAGCCCTCATAAACTAGTACGTGCCTTATCTCTTTTTCACTTTCACTGCAACCGGGGGTGTGCAGGGACCAGGGACACAGGGACAGCACAGAAACATGACAGAGGCATCACGGAGTTACCCTTGCAGCCCTGGATTGCTCTCACACACACACACACACACACACACACACACACACACACACACACACACATACACACACACACACTTTGCTTTTGTGGAGAATTACTGTCCATTCTTTCTATCCCCACCTCTCACCCTTCTCCCACCTGCCCCCAAGGCCTCATCTTGCTCTCTGTTGCTCTAGTTGTGTGGAGGAGCAGTACACTTCTGTCCAGTGTGAACGACTTTTTATTTCAGAATCTGGACCAGTGTCCTAACTAAAACAAATAAACACTAGTAAACAAGCCATTTTCTAGCACAGACTGTCTGAGGCAGCATTCAGTGTAACTTTTAGCTAAGTGCAATGTTCTAATTGTATGGAAAATATTTGTAATCTGGGGCTGGAGGTAAGGAGAACACGGGCACACTCGTTTCTGGTCGTAGGCACCTGTGAACTAAAAGCAGCCATTCAAAGGCTGACAGTTGACATTCAGAAAATGTTGTCAAGGTGTTATAGGGTCTCATAAAATAGTCTCATCTAGAAGTTTCCTTCTACTAACTGATTCTCCTGCAACTCAAATTTGTTTCTTGAGTAATCATTATTGTTATCATGTCTACTAATTTTATCCTCCTCCCTGTTTGAACACTTACTTCCTGGCATGTGTATTTTTAATCTTTTGCCCTCTCATTTGGGTTTAGAACTTCCTGGAAAATTATCATGTGTAAACTTTCTTTGATAGTGTTCAAGCTGTCTACCTGACTGAAAAAATCAGGTAACAATGATTTTTACATACAGATGAATGACACCCTGTCAGTGACAATAAAATACATTTTGTTTGGGTATTAAGTTACTTATAAGTACAGTTAGAAATATGATCTTTTCAAATAATTAAATAAAAAGGAATTCCTCTTGTTCCTTCATGCCCTTTCTGATATCTCCAGTTAATATCAGTCTTTCAAATCCAGACATGGCTGTCATCCTTGCTCCACTTGCCTTCCGAAATTCCTGTCACTCAGATTCTGGCAGCAATTGAATATTTGTGTTTGAAGTTTTCTTTGTCTTCAGCTTCTCTTTGTCCTTTATATCTGTAGATCTTATTTTTAGTCATATTTTCTTTTCTTTTTTTAAAAAAAAGATTGATTTGCTTATGCATACAAGAACTGGGGTGTAGGCTAGAGGGTTGGGGGGGCGGTGAGAGAATTCACCAGAGACAGAGTGGGGAGCAGAGCAGGCAGATATACTGAAATACACTGCTGAAGGGAGCAGCGGGCGAGACAGGAGAGGTCTGCTGAGACATGTGGGAATCTCACTGGCCTGGGATTGAACTCATGCTGCAGTGGCTGCACATAGCTTCATAGGCTGATACTTAACCCCTTGTGCCACCAGGGTGATCCCCAGGGAGGATTTCTCTAACAGCTGTGATTTAAACTTTTGAGTGCTTCCATCAATTGGATAAACAATCATCTTTGATAATTCTCCTGATCCTTCTGATCCATGGAAAATCACTGGAAATATGGGCAAAGGAACTTACAGGGAAGCTAAAGTGTGGGATGAAAAATGCCTAAAGAGAGCCATCAAATTTCTGGATCCAATTTATGATATTGAGGAAGAGATTGAAACAGAGTATAACATCTTATAAGCACTCTCTAACCATCCTAATGCAGTCAAATCCTATGAATGTACTTTAGGATAAAATTAGTGGAAATAAGCTGTGGTTTGCTCTTGAACTATGCAGAGGAGAGTCAGTGATTTTGTAAAAATGTTTCTGAAGGAGGATAAAGAATGAGTCAACTTACAATTGCCTACATTGGGTGTAAAGCACTATGGGACTTGAGCAATTGCATAACAACGGCACCATCCATCTTGATGTAAAAGAAAATAACATTTCATTGACCACTGAAAATGGAGTTAAATTGGTGGATTTTGGGATGTCAGCACAGCTCACCAGCACCTGGCATCATGGAATGCATCTGAAGGAATACAGGTTTGGATGATTCATGAGGTGATTGTGTGAGAACAGTAATTGGATACCTTGGCCAGACGTGACACATGGTTCTTGGAGACGATGGCCATTGAGCTAGTGTATGGAGGCGCTCTATCTGCTTCCCTGCATCTCATGAGTCTATTATTCAAAATACCAAGAAATCCACCCCCAAACTAAGCAGCTTGAGATAGGGGCAGCAGGATTCAAGGACTTCATTAGCAATTGCTTTGTAAAGGTTATGAAAAGCATCCAACTGTGTCAGATCTTTTACAGCATAAATGCATTACTCAAATTGATGGCAGAGATGTGAAGTTGCAAAAACAATTCATGAAATTCATTGATATTCATCAAAGCATGGGAGGTATAAAAAAAACAAAACTTACTGAAATATGTTTACACCGAGAAAGGTTCCTTCAGCACATCTCTAATTTCCCTCTGAGGGATGTAGATGATTTAGTAATCCTAGGAGTTTTGGATGAGAATACAGTCTCAGAGCAACTTGAGAAATAATGTTTCGAGATCATCTTTATCTCCATGTGGGAGATATCATCATTACTATTAACCCTTTCAGAGAATACATAATCCAGATCAGTGCATTATTATTTCTGGAGAAAAGAATGTCAAAAAGGCTAAAAGTAATAATCATTTTCATTGAGCAGCTGCTGGTGCTTGAAAAGTCTAATAACAGAAAGTTGCAAGAAAGATTTTACAAGTGAGGAGTCTCCCTGGTGGTGCAAGGGGTTAAGTCAGCACTATGAAGCTATCCTCAGCCACTGCAGCACCAGTCAATCCCCAGCCGGGGAGATTCCCACATGGTGCAGCAGACCTCTCCTGCCTCGTCCCACTGCTCCCCTCAGCAGTGTTCTTCAGTAGATCCACTTGTTCTGCTCCCACTCTGTCTCTGGTGAGCCCTCTCACCATCCCACACCTCTGGCCTACACCCCAATTCTTGAATGCATAAATAAGTAAATCTTTAAAGAAAGATTTTGCAAGTGAGCATTTTGGTGGAAACCTTTGGCAATGCTTGCTCTGCTATAAATGACAATTCTAGCTATTTGGAAAATACTTAGAAATGATATTTACATCTTCTGGAATTAAAAGGGCCACAGATTGTCAGGGTATCATTTAATAAGGTTAAAAACTAAGCCCCCACTCCTTGCCCAGCAGGCAGGTTTGGGAGGTTTGAATAAAGGAAGCCAGAGGGTGCACGGGAAGCAGCCTGTGAGACTGATCACCTGAGCAGAAAAGCCAGCCCAGCTTCCGGAATGCAAAAGCAGGGCCCAGGGCATGTTTCTGTGTCAAAGGTCAGCACCCGAAACCAGACATTCCAGCAGATAACTGGTGCAAACGGGTGAGCCACATTAGAAAACCCAAAAAAACAAATCCTTGCCTCAAATCCTTTGCCCCCATGCAGATGTGCATCTGCTTCCTTGCAGTGTATTTCAATAAATCCATCTTTTCTACTCTCCACACTGTCTCTGGTGAAGTTTTTCACCCTTGTGCCTCTAGCCTCACCCAGATATTACACCTCCACACAGGTTTTTTAATATCTCCAGGAGAAATCCAGAGTTACCCCCAAATCATTGGAAGGAAAATGTTTTCCTTTTTTATTTATTGCTATGCTTACTGAAATGAAAAGAAGCCTCTTTGCTATATATTGCCTGAAAATAGCCTCCCAGTTACCTACAAAATGACCACCTCAGAACAGTGCAGACTATGATGAATAATAGTTTCTATAAATCCCAATATGAATAATTGAACAAGGTTTCAAAGCCAGAGGTTTTTGCAGTGGGGCAAGCAGACACAGTGTCCTGGCCACAACCTTGAATCTTGGAAACACTGATTTTTCTTCTGTGTATTGACATGAGCCACATTTCCAACCACAGGTTCCAGGGAACTCTACCCCTTTGCTTTGCACTTTACAAGCAGCTCTTAACTCCCACTAAGTGGTCACGAGAGCAGAAAAAATTTTATTCAAGTCTATAGAAAGAACTGCTGATGTCAGTTGCTATGGCTAAAACTTTGTATGGGTGTCTCCTTACTTGGATAGTCAATTACATTCACAGTTTGTTAAAGTTTGACATCACCGAGGTAAAAATTTTTACAGAAAGATTTTTTTTTCTCAAATGTCAGGTGATGGACTATTATTAATCTGTCTGTAAGTCCCTTTGGTGGTGTTTCTAATTGGTGCCATTTAATTATCAAAGTCACGGTTTAGTGGATCTGCTTTATTTCCTAATAGTACCTCTTCATTTGTGCCATAGAGTTTAAGATGTTTTAAATTGCTGGAGCATAAAAACTGTAGCAACATGAATAAGCATGATAGAAAATGAATTTTTAATGTGACTTTTTGAGGTATAATTGATAGAGAGCATTATATTAGTTTCGGGTGTGCAACATAATGATTTAGTGTTTGTATACTTTGCAAAATGATCACCACGATAAACATCGTTAACATCTTTCTTTATTGGACTGTTCCTTGGCTCTTGGCCAGACATCACCCTCAGTCAGAGGTCATCCTCAGTTCCTTGCCACAGGAGCCCCTCCCACATGACAACTTCATCAAGGCAAATGTTATAGGCTTAATTGCGTGCCCCCATATTTATATGCTGAAGTCCAAAGCCCTAGTGTGTCAGAACGTGACCTTATTTCTAAGTTCATTGCAGATGCAATAGGTTAAGATAAAGTCATGAGGGTGGACCTCGCTACTGTGTAGTCCCCTCCACATTGTGTCAGGACTGGTCTATGCGACCTATAAACACAGCATGTGTGATGACATGTCACTTCCAAGACTGCATCATAAAAGCACTGGAGCTTCCTACTTGTTCTCTCTCTCAGGTTACTTTATCAGGGAGGTCCCAGTTGTTTTGTCATGAGAACACTCAGGCAGTGATGGAGAGACCCACGTGGCAAGCAACTAAAGTTTCCCATCAGTAGCCATGTGAGCAGGCTGTCATGGAAGGTGGCTTTCCAGCCCCAGTCAAGCCTTCAGATGCCTGCAGCCCTTGCCAAATTTCTGCCTGCAGCCTCATGAGAGACCTTGAGCCAGAACCACCCAGAACCTGAGCCACCACCAGATTCTTCACCCACAGGAACTTTGAAATAATAAGTATTGTTGTTTTAACCACTACCTTTTAGATTAATTTGTTCCATGTCAATCAATAAATAATACTGAGTTCTTTATGTCTGATCTGTCCCTTTATCAATCCACTTGTGAAACACAGCCATATCCTGCATAACTTATAGATTGTTCTTTCCCATTGATAGATAATATCTTATTTTATGAACATAACATTCTAAAATCTGTTCACTCCACTATGAATAGGCACTTAGATAGTTTACCACTAGGGGCTGCCATGAACATTGTTATGCATATGTTTTGGTGAACAATTCACTTAACTGGATATTATTTAAGTGTGGTAATAGGTCACAGGCAGACATGTGGCACTACTAGCACATTTTCCAATGTGATTTTCATTAATTTATCCCCCCTTCCAGTACACATGAGAGTTCCAGTTGCTCCATATCCTTACCAACACTTAGTAATCTCATTTTTTAAATGTTAGCCATTCTGGTAGGTCCAGGGCAACTCAGAAAGTTGAGAATCAAACAGGTGGAACTTTGGTGGGGGTACTTAAATCCTCACGGCTGAATCCTCATGAACGGGATTGATGACTACAGAGCAAGCTCTGGTCCTTTGTACCCTGGGAGGACGATTCAGGATGTCAGCAGTCTGTCATGGGAGGGGGGCTTACACCAGGCACAGGATCAAAGGAGCCCTGATGCTGGGCTTCCCAGCCTCCAGCACTGTGAGAATAAATGCTTTTTGTTTGTAAGTCAATCAGTCTCTGGTATTTTGTTCTAGGAGCCTGAATGGACTAGGACATTTAAGGACAATTTCCTCAAGATGACCTCTACTATCATATTTAAAAACATGACAGGATTGAGTAAAAGGATGTTGTTTTTTTGAGAAAATACATCTTTAAGTTGAAAAGAAGAACCAGGTGAGGAGATTTTGCAAAACAAAAACTAAATAGTACGCAATATCCTCCCTAATAGTGTGAAATGCAGTAAAATCAGGTTGGGGCCTGTTTTACTCTAAGAAGGTGGTGATTGCCAGTGCCAGCAATGCCAGTAGCAGCATGTTTTAGTTTTAGACTTCCAAGTAAAACTATAGCAGGCATGCCCTAGGCCCTTCTGTATCACCAGATGCACAGATCTTTATCTGAATTCCTTTCCATCTGCCTCACTTCTGTGCCTACCCTTTCTGGGGTCCATTGTTGGGGCTGATGGGAGAATTGGGAAGAGCCTGGAGAACTAGCCCGAGGCTTGTCTGTGCCATTTAGGAGGTGACCTTGGGCAAGTCATTTTACCTCTCCGAGTTCAGACTTCGTCATCCATAAAGTAGAAATATCAGTACAAAGCTCACAGGATTATTGGTGAGAATAAATAAGTTGCACGCTAAATTAGTAATGAGACTCTCGGGACTTGCATATACTCCGTCATCACCTTCAGCTCAGCCTGGCAACACAACGGGGCTGGCCAGCAGGGAGGCCCAGGGCGTGACACCTGGCAAAGTGGACTGTGCTTCTGCATCTGATACCTGCTCATGAAAACCAGGCTCTCACTCCCGATCTCAAAGCTGCTGTGGATAAGGAGGAGGGCAGAAGAGGATTGAGAATTTGGAAATAACCTACAGAGTGGAGGAAAGGTGGGCTAGGGGTAAAAAGATGCAGGCTCATTTTTCAGAAGTGTGCAAAATCATCTTACATGGAACCAACTCTGAGAACTTTTTCACCAGCATCAGAATGTATCAATCCAAACAACAGTAGCCACTCAAATTGGATTTTTAAAGTGATATTCACCTAAAACTTTAATAACAAAATGAACTCTAATGTCTGTGAACTCTAAATAATGCAATAAGAAACATAAAAGTTTTTCCAAGGAAGCATTTAGATTACAAAAACTCGTAAGCCTGAATGTGATCACAAGGAAACAGACTATTCACATTACAGTAAGGTGAGTAGGCAAGTCAAATGCATTTATTTAAGAATAGTGGAGAATTGCAATTTGGGGTACACAGATCTAGGCAGAAACCTTAAACATGTCTCAAGGAGCCAGGCTTTTTACAGAAGGAAAAAGAAGTTTGAAGTAGTGAATGAGATGCTATCAGGTGAAAGAGAGACCCAGTAGAAATGACCAGGGGTGGGTCACAAAGTGAAAGTATTGGTAGAGAAAAGTGAACTTTCATTAGTCCTTTCAAACAGGATATTCTCATTCTTGTTGTCTTCTTAAAAAGTCAGCTGTTTGGACTAGTCCAGGGTTCTGACCCAGTTTCTCTGGGAAACTCAGAGAAAAAGCAATTTCTCTGCAGTGACTACTTTCAACCTGTTTTAAAATAACTACAGTTATATCACTTTTCACACTTTCTCCATTTCTTTAGACTGAGGTCTTTCTCTGAAAGTATCACTGGGAAGTATTGCCGGTCTATCATTGGACCGAGTTTCTTCATGTTTGGTTTTTGGAAGGCTCATTTCCAGCATCCCAAGGGGCTTCCTTGTGAGCCTTTAGGCCTCATTTGGGCAACAAGAGCAGGGGGCCAGAGATAGGCTTCACCTTCAAGTTTTCTTTAAGAGCAAGTAGCTTCTCAATTTTCTTAAAGTTCTCATAAAGACTCAGAGGTCTTAGTGACTTTAGAAGTAAAGCATCAGATTTCTAAACTACCAGGCTATGAAATTTATAACAACAAATTCCTATAATATCAAGCAAAATGCTAATTCCAAATTGGAGATTAGTCTTGAATCAAGAGACCATGTCTGAGGACGGTCAGCTTAAAGAGATCAGAGAACCAGGGGGATTCCGTGATGTGTGATAAGTGATGTGTGATAAGGGGGAACAAATAAGTTCCCCCAAATTGAGAAGCTAATCTGAAGCCAAAGAACAAAGCAGGCACATCTATAATAATCACACTTAAAGTTGATTAAGGACGGCTTACACACAGGGCCCGTCAGCCCTTCTGCCTGGAGTTGCTCTGGATGTGAGCGGGTGTGCCCCCATGAGTGTTTGCTGGGCCGGTGGAGGCCTGTGGTGTGAAGAGCAGCCCGGGTGTCAAGGGGAGGTTAGCTGCTGGAGGTGTGGTCCTCAGCTGGCAAGCTGGGACGCAGAGGTAAACTGGGGTAACTGAGCTGCTGGAGGTGATTGCTGCGGCCTTACATCTGTGTGGGGCCCTGGAGCTGGAGCAGGCCTCTGGCAGAAAGGCAGTCTTTTTTTTCTTTTAAAAAATTTATTTATTTATACAAGTTGGGGTGCAGGTCAGAGGCGTGGGGTGGCGAGAGAATTCACCAGAGGCAGAGCGGGGAGCGGAACAGGCAGATCGACGGAAATACACTGCTGAGGGGAGCAGCGGGCAAGGCAGGAGAGGTCTGTCACACCGTGTGGGAAGCTCCCTGGCCAGGGATAGCTGAGACAATCCCTTGCACTACCAGGGACGCCCCCAGAAAGGCAGTCTTGAAATTACAGCCAGCCTGTGAGTGTGGCTGGGAGTGCCCAGCTGTAGTTTGGGGCAGACTGCAGGCGAGGTGGGTCTTATGGGCACAGTGGGCCTTCTGGGCACACAAGTCAGGGCCCGCTGCTAAACTGTGGTCAATGCTGAGGTGCCTCAGCTGCACCCAGCATGGACAAGGGGTTCTGGTGCCCGCTCAGCTATAACATGTGCTGCCAGAGCCCCTCCTGCCCTGTACCAACCGTGGGGAGTAGGCCACAGGCACTGCTCTGAATAGCTCTGAGCAGCACTGGGGACACCCACAGGGGCATAGCCACACAAGGTCCTGTAGGGGATGGGGTCTAGCAGGCTTTGGCCTGTCAGGAGGGTGAAGCTGACAGCCACATCAGTCCGCAGCTGTGTGTTTTAGGAGGTCCTGTGATACTCGCTGGCTGGCTGGTCAGGAGGCAGGGGGTGACTATGGGTGGACCCCTTTGCTCTGTCCCTAGGCTCGAGCTGACGTGGATGCTTCCAGAGCTTAGGAGGAGCTCGCCTCAGGGATTTGCCTTCAGAGTCAAATAGTATGGAAGTTGGGTTCCTAGGCGGTATCAAGCCCAGCTGATATCAACAAGGTGATGAGAGTTTGCCAAGATGCCACCAATCAGGTACAAAACCCCTGCGGGATAGATTTGGGGCAAAAGAAGCCTTTGTATATCTGTTTTTAGTTTTCTTGTTTTATCTTTATTTCAGCAGCATTGTATTATAACGTTGTTAAATTTCAGGTGTACAGTCATTGAAAATCAACATGTATATAGACTACTTAAGTTCACCACTAAGTGGTGTAAGAAAAATGAAGTCACCCAGGCTATTTTTTGCCTCCTGCAGCCTACCTCTATGACTGGCACCTGGGCCTTGCTTTCCTCCCAGGATTAGTTGCCCACACGTGATAATGTGTTAATTCAAAAAGTGCTTGGAAGTGTGAGCACAGGGTGTTTGCGTATGTAAATATGGGCACCTGGGCCACGAAGTAAGGGATAAAAGGGGAGGTTTCGGGAGCGGGAAATTGAGAGAAGCCAGGGGGAGAGGGTGCGGAGATCACGGAGATTGCTGGGGTCTCAGGGGCTGGGAGGTTTGGTTGCTGCCCCCCAGCCTCCTGGCCCCCCAGCCTTCCAACTTCTCTACCTCTTTGCCTTGTTTGCCTTGCTTCTTTGCCCCAGTAATGGCATCCTTCTTTTTTTCTTGTTTCTTCTCTCCCCGAAGCTTGCATTTAAATGAAATGATTCAGATAAGAATTTTTTCTCCCCAGAAAGACTTTGACTATTTTCTAAGGCCAGAATTTTATAATACTTGAGGGAGTAGGAATTGTATTTCTAGAATCACAAAGAGTTGTAAAATGAAGTTACCTTTTAATGGCTCTAAGAGATTATTTGCAGGCTGCTACCTCCAACTTTCTCCTCAGTTTTATCCAATTTGCTGCTTTGGGATGATCTTCCTAGATCTGGAGTTGTGCTTTGGGGAGAAAGCTTTTCTTTCTCTTTGAGAACTCATACAAAAAAATTTTATTTTTTTCTTCTATGCTATCAGGCTCTGAATACCAGTTTCCACTTTGGCCAAACTTTGACCAGAGGGCTACTTAAGAATCCTTTCAAATCTCTCGTCAGGTTTCAGCCAGAACAGAAAATAATTCTGGCACCATTAGTCAACCCCATCAACCCAAGAGGTGCCCCTGAAGAGGGTGCAAAGGATATTCTCACCCTAAAACCCAGCATCATTTCTAAGCCTAGGCAAAGACTGAGATGATTCCCCTAATAGATCTTACCTGCAAATGGAGTTTTACCCACATTTCTGTCCAGTTATATTTTGGGGACTAAGCCAAGTTCTCAGAAAACAAACGAGACAAAAGGGAAAACTTATCTGACCTTCTGTGTTTCCTTCTGTCACAAAAGGCGGATGTGGGGTGGTCGGGCAGAGGGAGCAGGACGAGAAGGGTGAGATCTCAGATTTCCTTATCTTCTTTTAGTTATTTAATGGCCTCAGTCAGTTTTGTGATAGTCTCTTGAAGGGGTAATTTTAGTCTTGATGTGTCTTGAGGATTAATACCAAATAAGCATCCCTTTGAATTTGCTTGATTTTGAACACACACGTCCCAATTTTACAGGCAAGAAAATAAGTTTTGGATGGTCCAAGGACTGCTGAGATGGTCTTTGTAATTCTAAATTTATTCTGGCCCATTTTATTAAAAAGACACAAGAAAAGATCCAAAATGTTTGTACATATAATAAGCTGTGGGGGGGAGGGCTGAATAATTTTTAGAATTAGAGAAAAGCCAAGAAACGTTCTACAGAATTACACTAAATACTAGGAAACTTCCTAAGATCCACTAAGAAAAAGATACCAGAGGGGAAAATCTCTGCAGCAGCTGCGTCGAATGAAACAAATCTCAAACAGGGTTGAGGAACTCAAAGGCGCAGCTGAGTTCTATTCTGAGCGGAGCCTTCCTAACTTCGGGGTGCTCACAAGCAGGGAGCCGAGGAGGCCTGTGGGGGTACCTCACCTGTCTGGAGGTGAGGAGCAGCTGCCAGGGTTTGTCTCTTCAGATCCCACGTCTCTGGCACCATAAAGGTTAACAGCAAGAAGGCAGCAAGCTTAGCAGACAAGCTGAAGTGAGCTTACTTGGGAATAGAGAATTGTAATACGGCGGGCAGATTTAGGCAGAAATCAAAACAAGAGAAACAAAAGTCAGGCAGGTTTTTAGAAGGCAAGGAAGGATGAGATAATACATGAAGTGATGGTCAGATAAAGGTATCACAAGGTAAAAATGGTCAGGTAGTCAGGTTTCAAGGTGACAGAGCAGTTCATTTTTATCAGACTTTTCAAAAAGGATGTTTTTGTTCTTGTTGACTTCTAGGAATCTGGCAGCCTGACCCAGTCCAGACATCCGACCCAGTTTAAAAAAGCAGTTTTTCTGCTGTGAGTGCTTTGGCCTCATTTTAATGACTCCTGTTATATTACTTTTTCACAAAACAAACCCAGAAAGTGGGACAGATTCTGGCCTAGACTTGTTTTTTAAAGTCCATGCTATAGGAGGGAAGGAGGGAGGGAAGGAAGGGTAAAAGGGAAGGGAAGGAAGAGGAGGGAAGAAGGGAAGTAGGAAAAAAGCAGAAGTTTCTTAGAGTAAAAGATACTAAGGGAATATAACAATGAATTGAAATGTGAACCTTGATTAATTGAAAACAAACTATAGAATTCTCTGGAAATAGCTGGGGAAATTTGAATATGGACTCTCAATTGTTCATATTTTAGGTATAAAATTGACAATGTGATTATACAGAAAATGTCTTTATTCTTGAGGAATGTCACGTTATAACACTAAAAAATTTAGGAGTGAAGAATCATGTTTATAAATTTTCAAATGGCTTAGCAAAAAACAAATTATATATATATGTTTTATATACACACACAAAGAGGGAACACAGAGAAAACAAATATGGCAAAGTATTAACAATTATTCATCTTAATGAAAGATAGGAAAGCATTCATTTACCATTCTTTTGGCTTCTCTGTAGTTTTGGGAAACATCATAATAAAGTTGTGGAAATTGTATCTGCATACTGCTCTTAAAATATGTGAAGATAAGTATCTTCTCACTTCATTTTTCATTTATTAATGGCCACATTTGCAAATTGTAAAATTGTTCCTTTTATAAAAAATTAGACTTTGTTTTGCCTTCTTGCTCCCCATAAGGAACACTCACATGGTAAATGTATAACCGACCACAGTGGCTATGTCACTTCAGAAGGTGTCTTTGTAGATTCAGTAGCAAACCCTAGTAAGGCGTCTTATGGCCATAGGCTTCATGTTTCTTCCCATGGGCCCTTCTGTTCCCCTTGTCGTGGTGTTCCTCAGGGCAAGTGATGTCTGTGGTATTTTTGACTGCTTGTTTTGTCATCCACTGCTTAATAATATGACTGTGAGGGCTGGCACAGATTCGTTTGCGCTTGACATGAAGGCTGCCAAGAAGGGAAGGAAAAAAAGTCACTGACAGCAAGTACAAGGATGTAAAAACTTTGCGACTTAGGGGTAGTTCCCACTTTTAGACAGAGTGAATCATAAATTTTAGCACTGCAAGGTTGAATCTTTACTGCACTGCCTGTGGTCCACAGACATCAGCAGAAAGTATTAAAAGGTGAAGGAATGGGAGGAAGCCGAGGGGCTCTTTGTAGGCAAAGAAGACAACAAGGGCTCAGTATCACCTGGCGCCAGAACTGGGGCTGAAACCAGCACATCAGAGAAGCCACATCCGCCCTTGTATGATTTGAAGGTGCTAAACTCAGTAGAATTTTGAAAGAGCATTTTAAGTCCTACCAATGGTTCGAGAGAGCTCAGAGGTATATTTGAACAGAGATGTGGGTTTACACCCCGCTTCTGCCACCACTGTCACCAAGTGAGCTATGTGACCTCCTCGGTCACAGCTTTCTCCGGTATCACGGGGGACCATGTTATGCCTTCCTCACAGCATTGTTGTCGGGATCCAGACTTGCCAAACTCCGATGCATTTCACAGTGTAAGGCCTTTGTGGTGACAGTGAGTACAGCAGGTCTAAAGCTTTGAATCACTGAGCGAGGGGTGGAGGAGGTAGGAGGGGTATTAGGGTTCCCCATGAGCTGACAGCCCAGAATCAAAAGGAAGAAGAGTGTTTGTGTTTTGGGTGCATGTGGGGCATCTCTACACTTCTGTTTGTACCTCATGGCCATTTTTTTTTCCCATACAAGCTGAGGTGCAAGCTAGAGGTGTGGAGTGGTGAGAGGATTCACCAGAGACAGAGTGGGGAGCAGAACAGGCAGACTGACTGAAATACACAGCTAAGGGGAGCAACGGGCGAGGCAGGAGAGGTCTTCTGTGCCATGTGGGAATTTCCCCGGCCGGGCATCGAACTCATGTCACAGCTGTCAGCAGCTCCACAGCACTGTGCTTAACCCTTTGCACCCCCAGGGAGGTCCCTTATCCATTCTTGATGAATTCAGAGTCAAAATGACAGCGACCTATGCACTTGCTTGAAAAAAGTTAGTCTTGAAATAAGAATCACCTTTTGTTTTGCTTTTTCATTTATTTCTTTAAAGTGTCCTTTATTTTGCTTAGAAAAGTCATTCACGTTGTGAATGACTATAACAGAGACATCCCATGGGGGAGGGGCTGCCATGTTCCCCTCACCACTTAACTATAGGTGGAGCATAGAAGCCAGGTGAAGGTGAAGCTCTAGAACATGGAAGGCAGCTGGGCTCTCGGAAAGAAGAAAAGAGAGCACTTCTGCTCCTGTGGCCTTACCCTGGTAGTGCTGGGTGGAGACGTGGGGAGGCTGACAATGGCAGCCGTTCTTAATTTGGCGTCTCCTTTTGTCCCAGCTTTCCGGACTGCTTCAGAACACCTTTCTTATGGATCCCAGCAGAAGGTGCCTTGACTTGTGGCAAACTTTTAAGCCTCAGCAGCCCCTACTTTCGGTTGACCCTATTTGGCTAGCCTTTTGCCCAAAGGGGATGGATAATTTGGGGTGTTTTATTGCAAAGCTATTAGTAATATCCTTCCTTCTCTATGCCTACTTTCACACTAACACTGTGTTTTGCCTTTGTGCACATGAGTGCCACACCCTTTCTGAGCATGCAAGTTTAGGGAGTCTCAGGGTACCCCTCAGTCAGGCTAATAGTCCAGAGATGAAAGGCTTTTAGACCTAACAAACACAGCACTGCAGGATGGGGTAGAGGGCTAGTGTGGGGCTCTGGACACTCCCTCCCCCTTACCCACAGTTTCTCTCTCTGAGGTTTCAGTTACAGAAGGTCAACTGAGCTCAAAAATATTATGTAAGAAGATATTTTGAGAGACCAAGATAAACCAATTTTGCCTCTGCTTTATTACAGTATATCATCATAGTTCTATTTTATTACTGTGCCTACTTTGTAAGTTAAACTGTATCACAAACATGTATGTGTAGGGAAAACTATCAGCTTTAGAAGGCTCAGTATTTGTGATTTCAGACATTCACTGGGGGTCTTAGAACACATTCCCCATGGAAATGGGGATCTACTGTACAGTGAGGTTGTGCATTCACTTTGGGGAACCTGGGACCAGGAAGACAGAATATTTAATCTCCCCTCCTCCACCTAAATAATTTAGATGATTATTTGCAAGTTGTGTATCAGGCCAGAGAAAAGATCACTGTGTAAGTTTAAACCTCCTTGTTGAAGAGGACTCACATGACTGCAGCCAAATTACAATCCCCATCAGCAATCTGAATGCTGCATGTAGTCACTCTTGCCAGAAGCCTTCTGGGAATACGATGTGAAACCTCGGTGCAGCAGTTGGAAGCAATGGGAAGTATAGCTAAAAGAAGAAAAGAAAGAAAACATTAAAACTTGTTATTTATAGACAACGGCCTGGCTCTTAAAGATTCCAGAGATACAGAATGTTAATCCCCTGGAGCAAGGAACAAACACTAATTGAAGGCTTTCTGTGCATGCAAATGTGAGGCAGGACATCACTCTACCTTCCAGAAATTATTCTGCATTGGGGGAGATAAAACGTTAAGTTTACAGACTCAAGACAAGGTAAAATGAGAAAAACAACTGCAGTTTGTTTTTCAATGTACATGAGGTTGCAGGCTGATTTAATAAAGACCAAACGAGTGACAAAATGTCCCAAGTGAAAGAAATTAGCAAATTGAGCACAAAAGAAAGGTAATCCGACAGAGGCTGAGTCAGGGAATCAAATTTGCTGGGAAATAAAGTGCCTGCAGTCAGCCTTAACCATAGCTCAGAAAGAATCCTCTGACTGCCAGCCTGAAGCCCACCCACCTTGCTCTTCCCCTAAACAAACTTGTATCCAACTCAAACATTTCCTTAGGGTAGATTTTTCTCTTAAAGTACTTGCCTTCCTCAACCTGAGCTGCTCGGTCCAGACATAACGATCCCCTTGGGTTTGCAATCTGCTTACCTTACTCTGCCAGAATGTTAGAAAATTATCACGTGAAAATGATTGCTTTTTCTAATGTGACTTTTTACCGAGAAGCCCCACCTGATCTAAGCTGGATCCTACCTGGAGAAGGAAGGAGTTTGGAGAGGGGGGTGCAAAGAGATCAGCTGGCTGGCACCCTTTTCCCACCAGGTATTTCTTTTCCAGGTTAATCCTCAAAGTTGACTTCAAAAATAAGAGTTTTCCTTCCACACAATGGCGATTATTTCTAAGTCCACACCCACATAGTAGAAATTACAGCTACTACCTGAGCCCCTGGAGTAGGCTTGAAAACTTCCCACCAGAGACAGATTGTGCTGAATTTTGAAGGATTTGGATAGTTGGAGAAAAATGGAGACTTGCCCAGACTACAGGGAAGTACATAGGCAGGGTCCATGATCTGGCAATTGTGGAAAATGCTGCTATGAAGACAGGAGTGCAGGAATTTTTTTCCATTTTAGTGTTTTCATATTCTTTGGGCATTGCTGGATCATATGAAATGTCCAGAATAGACAAATCCATAGACAGAAGGTAGGGACTAGAGAGTGACTCTAACAGCTACAGGGGTTCTTTTGGGGGGTAATGAAACATGCCAGACTTACAGGTGTTGAGGTGCAATTCTGTGAAGATGCTAAAAAACATTAGATTGTACGTGTAAAAAATGAACTTTACAGCACATTAATTAAATTTCAGTTTCTTGATCCTAGAGAAGAACACTGGATGTCCTTAACCTTATTAATGTATTTATTTCTTAAAACTAATTGTTTCTTTCTTTAGCTATATCGTGCTGCTTATTCTATAAGGTTTAGGTTTATTCATGCATACATCCACTCATTCATCCATCTTACAAGAATCACAATGCATGTCCATGTGTTCTGATATAGTAAATCACTATGCTGGACACTGGAGGGAAAAAATTGAAGAGTTACTAGCTTCAAAGAGCTAATACAAGGTCCACTGCTCTTACTTGTGACCCAAGAGCTGTATAATATGAAATGAACTTTCAGAAGCATTGTGGGAATTAGACAACCGGTGTGTTTAGGAATTTGAGTTATGAGTGCTGACTTAAGGAATAGTTTTAAACTACAAAGGCATTTAGTAAGATGGACTACATTTTTCAAATCTAAAGGTAGAGTGGACTCACCTAGAGGTCACTTGACTTAAGTCAGAAAAACTATCAGAAAGCAAGAGGCTTTATAAAACGCCATCACTTGTTGACAGGCCTTGCTGTTGGTCTGGTGAACTGAATCAGTGTCATTTGGAAGGGGGCATGGTGAGATTCTTTTAGATGACATCGCCCCCTAGAGGTAGTCGCATGCAGCCTCCTGTCAGGATATTTCCATCTCTTGTCAAAGGATCAGCAATGGTGATCTAGAATTCCCACATAGGTGAGATTTAGGGGGAGCCAATTAGGTTGAAAAGTGGGCACTGTATGATGTTTCCTCTGCATTTAAGTGGTTTTTGTTCAGATGTTCAGTTGGTTGGAGAAGTAAATTGATAAGGGATTAGGGAAGCTAAGCCTTCCCACCAAGAGGACCCTCTGGCGCCAACATCTTGTCAGATAAGGAATCCATGGGAAAGAGCCTATTTTTGTTCTATACTGGAGTTTACAAAAACGCACACCTGTCTAATGGGGTAGAGGCTCCTCTGGAGGGAAATACATGAAAAATTTGAAAGTAAGAAAGCAAGCTTGCAGAGTGGGTTTGATAAAGTAGCAGGAGCCAGGCGCACACATGCGCAGGATGTGCAGCCTGTTATGAATTTGTACTGAGTCCCTTTCCCCCCGAGTCCCTTTCCCAGCCCCTCCCATGCCCTCTTGCTTTGGGAAAGGCACTCTAGAATGCATCGCCCAAAACCTCCACTTACTTGGGAATCTTTGAAGGATGATACTGTGAGAGCAGCAGCTGTTTCCCTGCAGCCTAAGTTCTGTCTTCAGGAACCCAGTGGGCAGAAAGTGAGCCAGCTGCAGGTGCCCAGGTAACCGGGGCTCTGGTTATCCAAAAGACCAGTCTGTCAGACCATCTCCCCCCCAAGATTCTTAGAGAATAAGGACTCTTCTCTAGAACCCACGACTTGAGAATTATGAAGAATATTTGAATTTGGGGATCCTGGGACAAACCTAAAATGACTGCTAGGCAGAAGGTGGGACTCAGATCATTGTAATTTCTATTCGCCAACCAAGAAGCCGAGACTACATGACTTCCATGAGAAGCATCTGATGTGTTCATTCAGTGCATTGAAGTCAATATTTGAATTGTTTTTCAAATATTTGGGGGATTGTGTCAATCCTTGCTTCATTATAAAGGATGATCTACTTCTCTAAAGAAGTGTGAAATAAAGTTAGGGAGAAAACATATCTGACATAAGGCAGAATGCAGCAAGGGCTACATGATAAGTAGAATGAGAATCTGGTACACTGAGAGGCAGAAGAGATAAATTATAACAGATTCAAGTACATTTTAAATAACGAGGTAGCATTTGAAGTAGGCACTTGAAAGATGGATAGAATTTGAAGAGGGCAGAAATAAAGAGTGTTAAGGCTCAAAAGTAGAGAAAGACAGAACTTATGCAAATTTGGTTGGAATTATAGAACATGAATGCAAATGGTAAGAAGAAAGGTTGAAAGTGTGCTGGGACCTGATAGCCTTACATTTAACATCAATAACACCTGCTAGTAACCTCTTCCTATGGCAAGTTTTAAAACATTTTTTGGAAACATTTTAAGTCAAGACATGGTGATTCACCTAAAATAACATTGCTTTGTGGCTATCGCAATGTAAACAGATAATTGATAACATTACTCCTATTCTCTTTTGCTAATGGAATATTTCAACAAATCGAAAAGTACTAAGAACTATAAAAACACCTATATGCCTAGGACCCAAATTTAACTAATTTTAAATCTTGTCCATGTTTTCTTTCAGTCTTATTTTTAAAAAGTCTGTTGCCAGTACTTTAGTGTTACAAGCAAAGGTACAAATGAACATCCTAATGGCAAGTTACATTTGTGTGCTTACTCTGCACTATACATTAGTGTAACTGCAATATGCGAATTAATTCATTCACAGAACTACATGCAAAAAGTACTGTATTTATTTCCACTTTGTAGATGGATAACTACTATAGAGAAGCTTTCTGGTTTCCCCATAACAAATGACAGGAAAGGGATTGGAATCCAGAAAGACTGAGACTTTCTTAAACCACTGGGTTATGCTTTCCTTGCTCTTCTGTCTCACTGGGGCTTGTGTGAGAAGCACCAAACTTTAATATGCATCAGAATTATTTGGAAGGCCTAAATCAGAGACTGATGACAATTCCTATCTCCATCTCAGATGTCTGACTCAGTATATTTGGGGTGAGGCCTAAATGTGTAAATCTAATAATTTCCTGGGTGATGCTGATAATGCTAATCCTGGAGCACGACTGGAGAACTGCTCTAGAATGGACTTCATGTGGAACTGTAGGTTGTAGGATACACTTGCATTGGTAGCACATGCACTAAAATTGGAATGATATAGAAAGGACACCTGCACCTTCAACTGCATTTGATACTGGCAAGTTGCCCTACAAAGTGATTACATCAATGTTCATTCCCTCCTGCAGTGAATGAGCGTTCCATGTCTCAACAATAATTCTATTAATGTTCAAGCTGACGGGTAGCTCAGAACCCCAGCTTGCATGCTCTAAAGGGGTTCTGTCATCAGCTACATAAAGACAAAGCATACTCTGAGTGCAAAAAAAAGCTTTAATAGAATCCCTATGCATAGAGAGAGAAGGATCAGTTTTCCTAAGTGGGGCCACTGAGACTTCAAAACTTGCCTTAAGTCCAAGACACCTTCTGACAGGAAATCATAAGAAAGGGGCAAAAGGGGGCCAGGCAAGTTTGGGACGAAAGGGACAAAATTGAGGTACAAATCAAAACAAAGGCTGCCATTGTCAGGCTCTCCACATGTTTCTTCCAAATGTCTGTGCACGTCTCAACTCCATGTTTTTCCTGTCATGTCCACCCCAGTCCCTGGTGCAAGTCCAGAGCAGAGAAGCAAGCTTGCTCGCCTTCACATCTTTCTGCTCCATATGGCTCCCCTCTTGTGTGTCTCTGAATTTTTTTTCCCCTTGTGGCTCAGCTCCACTATTTATTAGGTGGGGCAGAAAACACGAAACCTCCCCTTTTTGTGGAGATTCCCCTCTGTAACACTTCATAATGTCTTTTAAACTTTTGCCAACTTGATGGGATTGAGATGGTATCTCTAAGTGGTTTAATTAGTGAACTTTATTAGTGAATTACTAATCATTGAAGTTTCCTTTTTAAATTGGCAGATCTCATTTTCGTCAGTTGTTTCCTTTACAGGAATTCATAAAATATTTTAGACACCAATCTTTTGTTATTAAGAATATTTTCCCCTACTTGGTAGTTTATCCGTTAGCTTCATTTCAAGTTTCCTTTTAGTTTGCTATTTTTGTCTTACTTAGCAAGTTCTTCCCTAGCTAGTCATATAACTAATATTTTGTTTTAAAAGCTTTGCATTTTATCAGCTGAGCTTGCCAGTTCCAGCTCACCATGTTTTGGCAAGTATAATGAGGTCAAAAGGCCAAATCTTCAGCTACTGTGAGTTTTCATTAATTTTGACCAATTTCCCTCAGATTTAATTTAACAGTTTTTGGTTAGATTTTTTATACTTTTTCATATCTATTTTGATATCTTAGTTTTCTAAGACATTATCCATTTCACCTACAATTTCTAATTTATTGTCACTCTAGTTCAGAACATGCCACTCTACATATTATTTTAAGTTAAAGCCACTTAAAGAAACAGCAGACGCAAAAAAGGAACTCTGACTTTCGCAAAGGTTCCAACCAAAAGGTACACTTCCCTGGCTCCTGGAGGAAAACAGTTCTATCACCAGACCCACTTCACCCTCTGGTGGGAAGAAATCTGTGTAAATCTATTAAACTTTCCATATCTTCCTAGTCACTTTTCCATGATTAACTGTGCAAGCCCAAATCCCTATTTCTTGTTACATTTTCACAAATTACTACTCTCTATCCAACTTAATATATAAGCCTTAGCTCAAACTGCTTCTTTGCATCTTCATTTCCTTAGGAAGGAGCTCATTTCAAATAACTTACATCAAATAAATTTGTATACTTTTCTCTTTTTAATCTATCTCTTCTGGCAGACGCTCCAGTAGAGAACACTAAAGGGTAGAAGGAAAGATATTTTTCCTCCCCTGCATCAAGTTGAATAGCATTATTGTAAAGTATCTGTAGCTCAGACTTTTTTTTTTTTTTTGGACTTATTGTTTGAGGAGGGGGTTCCTAGCAAAGGAAGTCCTTGAAAGTTTGGATCTAAATAATATATAAAATTATAAGTTCACAAATATTTGTTTTCAAACTCAGACCTATATTCAACTCACAGGTTAAAGCATAAATCAAAAATATTCCGGAAAACCGTGGAAGTACTACTTATTATGGTTGGGGTACAGTTAAATCTAGCCCAAGTGCACTTATTTAAAACTTACACAAGAAAATTATGTTCTACTAAAAAAAACTAGAAAAGGAATAGCAGAGGAAATTAAATAAACACACATGCACGCGCGGGCAGAGCAGGGACGGGGCGTCTCAAAATGAGCGCGCGCGCAAAAATGCGCATGCGCACGGAGCAGACGACGTTGCGGTACTTTACGGCTGTCGCACTAAGGTAGTGCCACTCGTGTGGCCGTAAAGCAGGAGAGTTTAGGAACATAAGTTCGGGTGCGGGATCCCCCGCAGAGGTTGAAGGCTGGGGAGGAGTGCAGAGCGGCCGGCGCAAGCGGTGCAGGGCGCCATCGTGGTCCTGGCCTTGGGCTACTGCTTCTGCTTTGCCCCGACGCGGGCCCGATGGGCGGCCCTGGCTGGAACAGGCGGTTTTTCTCGCGCTTGGTGACTGCGGGTGCGGCGCCGGGGGAGGACATGCGCAGAGGAGCTGTGCGACTTACTGTGAGGACCACGCGGAGGAAAGGGTGCTGTCCCGGAAGGCGACCCCCACCACTCTTGCCCACGGGCGCGCTGGCTTGTGCCGAGCCTCCCGCGCGCCCCCTGCCCCGCATCACCTGGAACCTCGCCAGGCCGAGCACTAGGCCGGCTGCTGTACCTACTTCCCCACCGCACCGGCGACTGGGGACGTGCGTCCTCGGCGTGTACAAGTCGACAGGGGTCGCCCAGGACCAGGCTTGGCTGCCCTCTGGAACCTTAGGGAAAAATTAGTTGTGTTGCGCTTATCTTTCCTACCCTCATTAATTTGTTGACTGATCTGTCAGTTTCCGATGCAGGTATGTTAAAAAGTTTACACCGTGGGGACTATGTCACATTCTTTTCTTGCTTGCTAGTCTGTTCCTTTTTTGCCATACATCGTTTGGGGTTATATGTTCAGTTGCACGGTACCCTCCCGGTTCACTGCCGTACTAGCTTGAGGCATTATTAGTCTCACGTACAAAATGTAGAGGGATGCCAGCAAAATTTGTAATCAAGATCAATACTGTTTTTCATGAAATATTTTAAAAGTTAAGACAACAAATCAGTAATGAATAAAACTACAATTTTAAATTTAAAACAAGATCCAGCCTTGCACTTGTGCTACTCGTATCAGTTACCTCACTTGCTTTTCCCTCTTCTCAGCCTTGGGTGTATCCTTCATGAACTGACCCATTTTATTCTAAGATTCCTCTGGCCCTATTACAACTTATTGCTTAAATTCTGTTTTTCTGATATTGATAGTGTGACACTAAACTTTTGGTTAAATCTGTCCACCTTTGTGATTTCATAAGCATGCCTTTTTGGGGGGGCATGGGGGCTCATCTGCTCCCTTTGTTGGATTGCTAAATTTTCTGCAAGTTCTTTATTACACTTTTTGTCTGAAAATCTAGAGTGGATTAGGGCAAAAAAAAAATTTCCTTTGGAAAATACCAACAATATCTCACAAACTTTTTGAGTTTGAATTGTAAGTATATTATTTTACTTAATGAAAGTGATTATCACATCTGTAAAATTCCATAAGCTTTCATCAGCACCTACATTGTGTCAGTCATTGTTTCAGGCACTCAATATATAAGAATTATGGTAGTGTTGTTACTAAGTCAACTACTACCTTCACTGTCTCAATGCAAAAGAGTAGAGCAGAATGAAGTGGTGCTGAGAGGGGCCAATTTATATCACAGTGGTTCAAAAAAAAAAAGGGTGATGGGGAAAATGCGTCTCATTCTGAGCATAGTGGTATTATGCCCATCCAACTCAAAACTTGCGCCTGAAGAATCAATGCTGTGCTTTGGGATGGTGCTATTAGTTTTGCCTAACATTAATTACTATGTAAATTAATGTTAATCTTGTAGGTCTTTTTTAAACGTTTATTTATGCATACAAGCTGGGGTAACAGGCCAGAGGCATGGGGCGGCGAGAGGGTTCACCAGAGACAGAGTGGGGAGCAGCACAGGCAGATGGATGGAAACATACTGCTGAGGGGAGCAGCGGGCGAGGCAGGAGAGGTCTGCCATGCCATATGGGACGTTGCAGCTGCCGACAGCTCCACAGCACAGCACTCAACCGCTGTGCCACCAGGGAGGCCCTGTAGTTTTTATTTAAATTATAAATTTATTTTGGTTTAAAATTACGGAAGTGAGGACCAAGGGGCTTATATCTGGTTTTATATTTTTATCTCAAGTAACAGTAAAATAATTTAACATTTTTATTGAGAATAAAAAAAGTTCTTTAAAGAGGTTCATATAGGACTCAGATTTGAGAAATATGTTACTACATCACTCTCCTGTAGACCTAGAGAAAGGGACATTTAAAAAAACCTACACAGTGTAAGAGTTATGATGACTAGGTTTTGGAACCAAAGTTTAAATGCTTAATAATGGTACTAACAGGGCATGCAGGAGAAATTATTTAGGGGACAGCAGGAGAAAAATTGAAGGGCAGGTTACAGGCCCAACGTGAAGTAGAAAGTCCCAACCCTACAGAACCGCCTTTAAGCACAAATATATACTCTTGTAACCCTCCCTAGGGACTCCGCTGTGACAAAACAAAAGGTGACTTTTCTTTTAAGATACAAACTGTAAGTCCTAAGCAATTACTTGTATCATAGGCCTTCCTACTCTAAAAAAAGGGTTGTCAGAAGGGCGCCAATTTGGGGATTCAGTAAACTAAAATCTAACTTGCATCTGCTTGACACAAATGGAGCCTTTGTCTTAGTGTACAACAGAAATAGCCAGGCCCAAAAAACCCTAGATTGTGTCTTGAAGTAATCTGGCTCAGGGCCACCGAGGAGGGATGAACGACATGTTTATGGACTCAGTATTGAGTTCTGGGAGCAGCAGCTGCCACGTCAGCATGTGAGGAGGGTGCCCTATGTCTGGGTAGGTGCCACTTAATGTTAAGTCAGCTGTTTCCTGGTTTATTCAGAACACTTTGGGAATACCGGTTTTGATCCGTCACATCAAAATGACCATTTAAGATACCACTGAGATAAAGTTAATGCCCAGAAGAACAAAATGTTTTTCCCCAGGTCCCAAACTGGCACAGGCCCTGCCTCTGCTCCCAACCCCCCCGAGCCTGCAACAATTGCCAAGGCAGAGACCTCCTTCCCTGTACTGGTCAGTATCCCCTCACTATTCCCTTTACCCTCCTGCCCCCCTCCCCCATTCCTTTTCTACTCCCCTCCCTGGAGCCTGACTCCCTTGGCACCTCCCACATGGCACCCACACACATTCTGGAAGGGGCATTTGCTACAGAAAGCAGGTGGAGAGCCTCTTAAGTTCCACCTCTGTGCTCAGGCCTATCTCATGGATTTTAATCTGACATCACTTAGTCTCAAGTAGCAAGAAGGTTGGGGCTTCTCAGACAATGTGATTTTCCTTGGGCCTAAACTGGTCTTAATTAAGTCCCAAAACTAGCCCCAAAAGCTGCCGTTGAGTTTCTACTCCTTTTCCTAGCATCGCCAACTGTTCCTTTTCAACAATTCTGCGTGTGCTGTTCCACCCACTTCAGGCCCATGCAAAACTTGGCCTTGGGTCTGGCAGAGCTTTCCTCACTACCCTCAGCCCCCTCCCTGCTCTCCTGCAGGAGGTATGGCATCTGCTGCTGCTGTGGGGACAGCTGGAAAGCGGCCAGCAAGCTCAGGGGTCACACGTGCTCCTTGATTGATCATAGCGCTTTCTGCGAGACATCATTTGAGTTGCCAAA
Organism: Scalopus aquaticus; assembly: GCA_004024925.1. Taxonomy (NCBI): domain Eukaryota; kingdom Metazoa; phylum Chordata; class Mammalia; order Eulipotyphla; family Talpidae; genus Scalopus; species Scalopus aquaticus. The sequence goes on along the minus strand of PVIJ01004564.1, from coordinate 30,743 downwards.
ACTAAGGGTAAAGGCTTAGCAGGTAAACCTTTGTGAAACATTGAATGTGAGTGCTAAAATTTCAATGGTGAATTTTTCCAAGAAATGTATAGAAACATAAAATGACAAATTTTGTCATCTTGGTAAGATAGATAAATCAATAGAAATGAAGATGATGGGTGTCCCTGGTGGCGCAGTAGGTTACGCGCAGCACTATGAAGCTGTCCAGAGCCACTGCAGCACGAGTTCAATACCCAGCAGGAAGATTCCCACATGGTACTGCAGACCTCTCCTTCCTCACCTGCCGCTCCCCTCAGCAGTGTACTTAAGTCGATCTGCCTGTTCTGCTCCCCACTTGGTCTCTGGTGAACTGTCTCACCACTCTGCACCTCTGGCCTACACCCCAGCTTGTATGCATAAACAAATAAATCTTTTTTAAAAAATGAAAACGAGATTAACCAGAATTTACCTTTGCTCAGTAATATAAGCCAAATACCATGGTACATTATGTTGGGGTTCCTAAAACACCTACAGGACCAGGTAGTTAATATGTCAGAACTTCATAAAAGATTAGTCTGCTCCAGCCAGTTCTTGCCAGGGAACATGAACCACCTGTTGATGCCAAAGCTGATTTTTCAAAAGAAGCTTTAAATTCCAACTTGTATGTGTGATTATTATGCATGTGAAATCTGTCCTTTAAAAGTGTTGGTTCAATCTTTCAGAAAGCAGACAAACTAAACTAGTATTTCGACTCTGTTCTGGACATAGGAAATTTAAAGGAATAGTCAAATCAGTCAAACACTAAGTGCCTGTAGTACGGTTTCTTAAGTATAGAAAAATTTGCCTGCAGTTCAAATTCAGTTACAGTCTCCATTTAAATACTAGTTACTTCCAACTTAAATTCACTTTGATATAACTAAAATGGTTTCATCTCCTTTTTCTTGCTTCCCTTTTTAAAGGTTGGGTTGCAGTTTTGATTTTTAGTATCCACAAGGCTGGCTTTGTTCAGAAAATTTGTGACTTACCAAACCCTAACCCAGCAGCTCAAGTCTGAAGTTCTTAAAGGAATATGTACAATTGTATCTAGACAACTAAGTAGACTAGGGCAAGGTGGACGAGACAGATGAGTACAAGAGACTTTCCTCCCAATCTCTATCGGGGAATTTGCTAAGATACTGTTATCAAAGAAGCAAACACCTCAAAGCTGTGTGGTGTGGAAGGATCTGATCCTGCAAGGGCAATTATTAATATTCCTGTTGAAATGAGGTTCCTTCCTGAGATATTTTTCTTGGGGATCAGGAATTTAAATCTATGCCATTCTCTCATAGATAACTGGAAATGCCTGAGATTGAATTTCCTGCCCAAATTCGCTGGCAGCACCATACTCCTAGCACCAATTTGGAGGTACCCCCTTCATCCTCTTGAGGCCTCTAGGCCTGCACCCACACTCACCTGAGGTGTGAAGGCCCAAGCAGGCAGCCAAGGCCAGGAGTGCAAGTCCTATCTGCTGCATTCCTGCCTGTTGTAGCAGCTCAGTAGCACTGAAGGTGAGGCAGTAAGATCAGGAAATGAAGCTTCAGGTGTCCTTGGGGACAAAGAAAGAACTGGAGGAAAAATAAGGCAGGAAGCCCCGCCCTGGGAGGTGCCGGGATACCTATTTCTCCTGTTTCTTTCCTTAAGGTCAGGCTACTGTTTAAGATCATATGTGTGTCCAGCCACAGGCACGTCTGTGGTGATCTGGCAAGTGGGGAGGCCGCTGGGGGGGTGGGGTGTGCTGTGCACCAGAATCACTGGAGAACAATGAACAAAAAATAGCCACCTACATAAATTCCTCCCCAGACCTGGAAATCAGAATTTTGGGGTAGAGGACCAGTAATTTGAGTGTAAAAAAGCTCCCTTGGTAATTCAGACAGATGCCCCAGCTGAGAACCATGGCATACAGGAATCAGAATTTTTAAGTGACTTGATTAAGCTAGAAGTTTCTGGGGACAAGGGTGACAAGCCATAAATTATTTGATAGAACGATATGGGAAAAATTGATCCGACTCTGGCCTTGGTTTGCAAGCAGGTTGTTACCCATGGAGCTGTTTGTCTATTTGCGGGGAAAGGTGAGACAGAGGCCTGTTTCCCTCTAGGTTGTGCCCCAGAGGGGTGTCAGGAGGCCCCATTCTTGTCTGGCTTTGTTACTAATCAGCTTTGTAAATAAGAGTATAGCTATAAGTGAACTCGAATTCTCCTTTTCTAGTAACTGTTGCATAACTGCAGAAAATGTACTTAACTTTTCTGTGAATGAGTCCAGATGGAGGACAGCCAGGCTGTCCTTGTAACTCCAGCGTCCCTTGTGGGTGTCTCTGGGCCACATGTAGCCCCTGAGCATTTGAAATTTATTTATGCATACAAGAACTGGGGTGTAGGCCAGAGGTGTGGGGTGGTAAGAGGATTCACCAGAGACAGAATGGTGAGCAGAACAGGAGAATCTACTGAAATACACTAAGGGGAGCAGTGGGCAAGACAGGAGAGGTCTGCTGCGCCATGTGGGAAGCTCCCTGGCCAGGGATCGAACTCTTGTTGCAGTGGTTCTGGATAACTTCATAGTGATGAGATGTAACTCGTTGCGCCACCAGGGAGGCCCACCCCTAAACACTTGAATGTGTTAGTCCAAACCCAGACAGTCTGTCCATGTAAAATATACACTGGAAATTTCAAAGGTTTAGTCCAAAGAATGATGACTAGCTTGTTACTCATTTTTCTATTGTTGATGTGCTGAAATGATAATATTCTGATACATTGAGTTAATAAGATACAGTGTTAAAATCCATTTCATTTGCTTCTTTTTGCCTATTTAATGTGACTACTTGGAAAATTTTTAATTACATATGTAGCTTATTTATTTACACCTGTCAGTACTGCTTTAAGGTCAGTAGCTCAAGAAGACAGAATTGTGCCCCCTGCTATCAAGTTGTAGAAATTAACCAAATTCCAACTTCTCTATCAAGAACTGGTGCTATAATAAAATAGGAAATGGGGCCTTTGGAGGGGACGCAGGGCTTGGCAAAGATGGTAGCTTCCCGAATGAGAAAACCCATCACACAGAACGGCAGGACCAGACTCTGCCGCTAAGTGAGGGGACACTTTGTGTATTAATAGTACACAAAGTATCTACAGAAGTGACTGCTAAGGCCTGTGAAATTATGTACACCCCCCACCACCTCAGCAGCTTCTCTGAACTAAGCATGGACCCTGAAGGTATGAGTCAGGGACACTGCAAAGAAATTGTAGTGGGATGCAGTGAGTATTCAAAAACAGCACACGCGTAAGCTGCTCACCGGCCCCAAATCCCCACCCTATGCCCTTCCTACCATGGCTGCTCTAGTAGGGAAAAAAGCCTCTTTTCAGATGAGATGAAAGGTAATTCTTGGGTAGTAGGAGTGATTTTTTTTTTTTTAATCCACTGGAAAATGGGGCTCCATTTTAATGTACCTGGGATTAGACTCACTGTAATTACCCTGTGACTCTTACTTGCTTTTCATTTGACAGGATGGCTTCCCTTTCACTGTGCACTTGTTTCTTCTGTTAGGAAATGTCAGCATGGTGCTGCCAGGAAGAAGGCACAGGGGCATAACCCAAAAACTTGGGGGGGGGCCTCGCTTCCTTGAGTTGTCATAGGTCATAAGCCCTTTCATTCTTCCCTTGTGTTTCTGAGGGCACTACAGTGAGACTGGGGTTGGGCAGGGGCAGTGACACATGAATCTGAAAGCCCTGAAGTCTGCCCTCATGAAACCGCACACATCAGAATCCGGCCTTGGGCAGGTTTGGGTTGGTGGGATGAAGAATATTTCTGAACTGTAGTTTTCACAAAATAAAATTAAGCCAAAGAACTTCCCTTGAAGATTTGTCTGTAAATTGGTATATGGAGGCCTCCCTGGTGGCACAAAGGGTTAAGTCTCAGCACTAAGAAGCTATCAGCAGCCACTGCAGCACAAGTTCGACTGCCCAGCCAGGGAGCTGACCCACATGGCGCAGCAGACCTCTCCTGTCTTGCCTGCTGCTCCGCTCAGCAGTGTATTTCAGTAGATCCTCCTGTTCTGCTCCTCACTCTGGTGAATCCTTTTACCCCCTACACCTCTGTCTTTTACCCCAGCTCTTGTACGCATAAATAAATAAATCTTTTTTCAAAAATGAAAATTAGTATGTGGATGGATTACTTGAAAATGATGCCAACATTTAAATGTTCTGGAAGAAAGTTACAATTTTATGGACCCCTTCCATGAAACTTCTCATTTGTGTGATTCTGACTTGTTGAGTTCTAACTTGTAGAAGCAAGGCAGAGCCGAACAGAGGCTTCATAGTGAAAGCTGGCTGATCCAATCACTTTATGTCAGGCTCTGAATTACAGTTTGAAGAAAGTATGTTCTCTACTGAATATAAAATGATTGGGTCTATCGTAGAAAATTTAGAACAAACAAAAAAGTACAAAGAAGGAAAATGTTTAAATATTAAGAAATAAATTTTCTTAAAGCTCTTGGTATATGTGTCTCAAACATCTTTCTGCACATATCTAGTCACTCATTCTTTGAATAAGCCTTTACCACCGAGCTGCTGTATGTGAGATGTTGTGCTAGACACGAGGTGAGCAAAGGAACCATAGTCCCAAATGCGGGAGGGCAGAGAATTCAGCCAGAATTATAGTCTGAGAAGCGTCAACCGAGGAAGGTACAGGGATTAGGGCACTCATGGCAGGGGCATTTCACCCAGCCTGGGAAAGCGTTTGAGAGGCAGAGTAGGTCCGCTCAGGCTGCAGTTTAATAATTTACATTCTGTACCTAAAAGTGGATGAGGTTGGCATCCGGTTTGCCAAAGTAAACAGAGGAAAGAACGCAGGACTAATCCTTTGGACAAAATTTGAACCTGGAACCAAAGTAGGGAATTTCCCTTGTACTGAATTTCCTATTCCTGGTTAACACTATAGTTTCCTTCCCAGACATAAATTATTAACTCTTCTCTTTTTAGCACTCATGCTTTCTAGATATATAAAGAATCCAAATGCATTCTAATATCATCACTATTAGTTTTTTTATGTTCAGGCTTAGAAATTAGGTGACTTGCATAAGATTAGTCAATAAACTGGGAATCATAGAGCAGAAAAGTATCTCAAATTAATCAAAACAAAATGACTACCCCAGAAAAATGTGAATAAGACAGCAGTGATGGGTAAATAGCCTTTCTGGATCTTAAAATATATTAAAAATCAACTGTAACCAGATACCCACGTGTAAATCCAGAAGATAGAATATTTGTGCTAATATATAGTAGAGTTCACATTTCACATCAGGGGAAACTGGATTATTCAATGAATGGTTTTAAAATAACTGGGTAACCATGTGAAAAAGAAAAGTTTTACTTCCAGATATATTAAATATTTAATATGAAAACTTAAAATATAAAGGTACTGAAAAGAAATATGGAAGATTTGTTAAAGATTTGAAACAGTGAATGACTTTCTAGATATAAAACAAGACTCAGAAGCTCTAAGAAAATGAAAAATTTGTCCATTTTAAAAAAAAAGAAATTTCCATCATGGAAAAATAAAACTCAGGGAAAGACAAATGGCAAGAAGTGTATGTATGGAAACGGGGATATTTGTAAGGTGACAGACAAAGGTTTATATACCATGAGAGCTTGTTTATCAATAAAGAAGAAGCCAATGATTCAATAGATAAACAGGTTATAGTTATGGGACTATAGTTATGAGCAGACAGTTCACAGAAATAAAAAGGCTTGCAAATGTGTTTTAAATGTTCAACATTATTTAAAATTAAGCACAAGTAAAAACAAAGCAAAATGAAATGCACTTGTCACCTGCCAGATTGGCAAAGATCAAAGTGTTTCATATCATATGGTATGATCAAATACTTACTCATACGTGGTTTAGAAAGGCAAATTGGTACAAATTCTTAGGAGGCTAGTTTGTCAATACCTATCAATTTAAAATGAAAATCTCCTTTGATTAAGAGTTTCAATATTGGAATTGATACTACAGATACAAACAAGTATGAATGATGGATGTATGAGAATCTTGTGGGTTTTTTTTTTTTTTTTTAGTGAAAATCGACAACAACCACTTATCTGTCAATAGGGTACTAGACAAAGACATTATGGTAACCCACAGAATGAACCACAATGCAACAACAGTTACATAATGTAAGAAAAGACCTCTCGTCTGTGAGTAAAAACACAGAACAAGTTGCAAAGCAAATACATAGTCTTACCTTCTTACCTTTGTTTACTTTGGCATACTTGATGTCCAACCCCATTACACATTTAATTACAGTGTAAAGGATAAAAGGGCAGCTCTGAGGACCCAGACTGGCTCTGGTAAAAGTCAGCTCAGCTGCCAAATGTTCTATCTTGTTTCTGAAGAACACAGATTTTTGAAATTTAACACACACACGCTTCCTTAGTCACTCACTCTCATGCTCTTGGCCCATACAGTCTTTCATGTATAGATATGTATGGAAATGCCTGTATATATTCATACGATTTCTGGAATGAAGAACAAGCTATTGTTCGTGGTTGGCTCGGAGGAAGGTGAAAGTCAGGTGATAGAAAAATCTCCTTTTCATTGTCTATACATTTTTATGGTTTGAATTTTTACTAACTATATGCATTTTCATTGTGGAATAATAAATTAACCTCAACTTAGTGACTTAAAGCAAAATCTATTTATAGCTCAGTTTCTGCAGGTCAGGAGTGAAATAAGACTTTCCTGTGTTCTCGGCTCAGAATCTCATTTGTGGCATCCAAAATGTCAGCCAGGGGCTATGATTCATGTGAGACTGGGGTCCCTTCAAGCCCAGCAGATGAGTTTCTAATCTTTAACGATCTCTCCTGATTAGGTCAGGCCCACCCAGGATAGCCTTCCTTTTGATTCATTTAAAGTCAACTTGAGGGACTTAAACTGCTTCTGCAAAGTTCTTTCACCTTTACTGTATTCCACTGGCTAGATGTGGATCATGGGTTCCAGCAGCAGTCAAGGCGAGGGCATTATACAATAGCTTGAGTACCAGGAAGCAGGAGTCACCAGGGTCGCCTTAGGACCAGCCTACCATACCAGTCTACCAACTGTGCACACCACCACAATGTCAGCTAATTCTTCATCAGAGCTTATTTCATTTGTTTGGTATATTAAATCACTTAATGATCAGTACAACCCTATGAAGTAGATACTCTATCCCCTATATTTTATGGATAAGAAAACAGAAGCATAAGTTTAAGTCATTTGTCCAAGGTTGTAGTACTTGTAAGTATTGGGACTAGCACTGGAACCCAAGCAGTCTATGTTTAGATGTGTTTTCCTTTACTACTCTAAGTGTAAGTTTTTGAATACAGTGATGAAAAAGGAAGTCTAAGTGTTCCGGTGACCAAGACTGTAGCACACATTTGCCAACAATTGTGACTTAAACAACACAGACTTTGCTTTGCTGCTGAGCTGCTCTCTGGGCCGGGAATGTTCACGCATGCTCCTCAGCATCGTGTGGAGTAGTTCGAGGGCTGGGTGCTCCCTCACTCCCATGCCTGGCAGTTGCTGCTGGGGACCTTAGTGGCTCAGTGCTGTCAGCGCCCCAGCTCCTCAGGTCCTTATGACCTCTGCCGTTCTTTGCAAGGGCCTGTCCCTGTAACTCATTTGGCTTCCTCACAGCATGGCATCCAAGTCTCCGTGAGTGAGAAAGTTAGATGGAAGCTACTAAGACATTTGTCTTGTTTTAACCACTGAGTGCATCATAATGTGTTACTGCAGCAAAAAGAAAAGTAACTCGGTATGTACCCCCACCCTTGATCAGAAACAGACCAAAGATGCAGTTTCCCATCTCTCTTCTGTACTTTCTTCTTACTCTTGTAGTATTTCTCCCCTTTCAAAGATCCCCCAAGGTTTATTTTACTTACTTATTATTTATTTGGTGTAGGCCAGAGGTGGGGGCGGTGAGAGCTTCACCAGAGACAGGCAGATCCTGGTAAACAGGCAGAACAGGCAGATCCACGTAAATACACTGCTGAGGGGAGCAGCGGGTGAGACAGGAGAGGTCTGCCGCACCATGTGGCTTAGCTCCCTGGCTGGGGATCAAACTCAGTCAGTGGAGGTGACAGCGCTGAGACTTAACCCTTTGTGCCACCAGGGAGGCCCCCTGAGTTGTATTTTAATCCCATCCCACTTGGACGGCATGAGGAGATGGGAGAACTGCAGAGTGACTTGCTTTGGGTCTCATCCTAGGAATGGCAGAGCCCTTTCCTGAAAGGTTGGTCTGGAGCCAGTGCTCCTCTTTGTGAGTCTTGATCAAGAGCTGTCCAGAGTTAATCACTTTAGATTCTAGAGAAACACCAGAGCATCTGCTGGCCAAGGACCCAGGCCTCACACTGAGAGACTATTGTTCAGACTCTGAGAAATCAGGCGTGGCAGTCCAGGAAGAGGAAAGTGCAGTATTTACATGCAGCTCTCCAAGAGGAGCAGCTCCGCAGTGTTCAAAGTGGTTCTTATGTCATGGTCCTTTCTGACTAATATATAAAGCTCCATCCACTTCCTGCAATTGTGTGAAATAGCTGAGGGTAGTGAGGTATATGACCACTGTCAAGATATGTTACATTTGCCTGAGGTCTGTTATGCAACCCCTCTCCTGCCCTTTATCAGGTCGGCATTGCCCAGATATTTAGGGAACATATCCCCTCTGCCTTATGCTTTATGTGCATGATATTAACAGCACTGATGGGAATCTGGGGAGTGCTCTAATCAAGTCAAATGAATAGTGAATGAGTGAGGGCGGGGCTCCAGAAGAGTGCTTTCTTCGAATGCTCATGCAGATGCTTGAGAAGTGGGGTAATGCTGGAGCTCTAACCTGGCATTCCCTCCTGTTCAGGCAATTAAGGGGCTCAGGGGCCCAGAATGCTGTCCAGCATTACTGTTAATGCTGCTGGGTATGTAAACTAAAAAACTCCTTACACAGTCAGTCGAAAGGTTAAAACTTTAGAGGTCCTTTAACTATTATCATTCTTGCTAGGATGTAAAGAATGCCAAGAGGTAATGCCTTGGATTTGGACAAAGGGCAATGTGACTGTGGAGATTGCTCTTTAACAAGTGTTTCTCAGATCCCTGGAATACTGTCAGCCTCCTGCTTGCAGAGGGATCTATTAAATAACAATCATAACAATGTGGATCTAATGGAGGTGCGGAATCCAGGGTGGAAACTGAGGGGATTGGCAAGAGCTTGCTAGTCTGCTGGGAAATTAGCGCCAGAGTCCACTGGGTGACCCCCTCAGAGACAGCGAGTATCAGACCACGCCTGCTCCATTGCCTGAAAATTGCACTTACGATAGCAAAGTGGAAATACCTTTATTTAATATAAAAGTACACATGCCTGTTTTTTAAGCTGTGTAGTATGTAAATACAGAGTAACAGCAAGTTCCTCATGACCCCTCCACTCCAGAGATGACCACTGTTTGCTGTTCGGTAACGAGGCTTCAAGACTGTTTTCTACAAAAACACTCACATGTGTGCCTACTTACAGAAGTGGAGTGGTACTGTTCTATTACTGGTTTTTATTTTTAAAATATTTTAGACATTTTTTGATATCATTACCCAGCTCTACACCATCCTTTTAAATGACTCTAGTCATTAGTATCCTATTGTGTGTATAAAATTTAAGGCACTGATTCACTAAAGAATTTTAGGAGGTTTTCAAGTGATTTTTTTTTTTGGGAGGGGGGCCATTGTAAGCAACCAACAGAAATCTTTCATCTTTATATACTTACCTCCTTGGTTCTTTTAAATAAACCCCTAGAATTGGAACTTATGGGTAAAATGGCTTACACTTTCAAAACACATTATTAAATTCTCTCTGGCAAGGAAGTATTAATGTGTTTTTCCTCCAGCAATGCCCATTTCCTTACATTTCCTGTCAACACTAATATCAAACTTTCTGTAATTTGCCAAACTGAGAATCAAAAAAATTCACTTCTATTTTACATTTTAATTAAGTTAAATGTATTTGGATTTACATTTAAATAAATTATTTCTATGAGACAAAATTACAATACTTGCAATAATTTACAATAATTAGACATCAACGTTTCTTGAGGTGAGATAAAAGGTACCCTATAACAAAACCCCATACATTCATAACAATACTAGATCAGTATGAACCTCTTACCATGCCTACAGATCCTACTAGATTAAGATCCAACGTGTTTTATCACATGAAAAAGCTATTTAAAATACACAATTTGTGAAAAGATGTGGCAAACAGCTTTTCTCAGCAGACCTTCAGGCTGAGCATTTTTAACAACTCGGAATGGTTTGTGAGCTGTCCTGCCTCAAGGCGAAAGAACAATGACAATTTTCTGAGATTGTCATTCTCTAATTGTCTAATTGTCTCTAATTGTTATTCTCTAATTGTCATTCTCTAATGACAATTCTCTGAGATCCTCTGGCAATAAGGTTTTGTGTTTGGTGAGTTGCACCAATGTTAAGAAAGTAAATTTCTCAAGGGCTATATATAGTTTTAGACATTATCAGTCAAATTTAGAACAACATTTTCTTTTTTTCAGGTCATGATTTGAGCCCCAAAGGGAAACCAAACAGAAACCTATCTGCACATTTAATCATCAGCACATGCCACATTTCAGTTAGCATATCAGAGATCATGTAACACAGTAGACATCATTTTACTGGATCCTCCAGCATGCTAGTAAAACACCCTTCGTTCCTCTTTGTGCTCCCCTCCCACCCATGAATGTATAAACATCTAGACATAGTGTACAGATACTGGAAAAGCAGAAAACACAAAAAGCAGGGGACACTGCCCACCAATTGCTGCTTCAGGGAAGAAAACACAACTTCTTTCTCCCCTGTTCTACTTCCAGTAGGATTTCATCCTTCGAACTGTAACTTTCCTAAATTTGGTTTGTGTACCTACAGGTGGTCCTTAGCCTCTAAGAAATAGTCATTGTTTCCCTTTGCCTCTGTCTTTTGTATCATTCGACATAAGGCAGAAAAATCTTAAGATGAGCTTCTCCTTTTGTTTTCATGTCCTGAGTGTGGGTTTGTAACCAGGAAGGCTGTCCTCTCAGGTTTTCTTTTGTCAGGGGGTACAGGTTGTCCAACTTGAGTCAGCTGGCTAGCAAAGTGATAAGTAGTATTCTGTGCGATATGTCAGCTCTCCAGGGGCTTGTATTAATAAGGGGTTCCAGTCTGTAGGAGCGCTTTCCTTCATTGCCTGGCTTGTGCTGGGAAAATCCCATCCCAACATGACCTTCCCAGGGAACACAGATTAGGGGATTTGTGATTTAGGTGTCTTGCGTGCGGGGAAACTGGAGATTTTTTTTTTTTTTCTTTTACCATGGTCAAAGATGGGAGATTCTTACCAATGTGGCAATGAAGGTCTCTGCTTACTTAAGCTATCTCTGGGGTTGGGTCTGGATTTTGAGAGGGCTATATCTTTTGTACCCAATTGGGGATGCCTCTTACTTTCAAAGTTAAGCCATAACTGCTTAATTCATTTTAATCCATAAAAGGCATATTGGTTAGGAGTCAGACTGAAATAGGTTTGCCTTTGAAGATTTCAACTTTTATCTTTGAGAGTATTTTTAGACGGTTCTTATCCTAAGTAAATGTCCTAATGGTACCCCTGAGAACATCAGATTGGGGGGGAAGAAAAAAGATGGAGAGAATGTGTTGACTGATCTGAGGGGAAAAAAACCAACACCTTTAACAAGATTAGAAAGTAGAGATGAGATTTAGAATAAAATTTGAGAACTGCAAAAGGCACTCAAATAGGAGTGAGTTAATTATACACTGATGACCAAGGAAGCACTTTGACAAAGGTCTAAAAGTGCACAGGCCTTCTCTTGCTAAGTCCTTTTTTAATATATTTTGGGCCCCCATTAAAAAGAAATCACTGGACTTTTCTGTAATTAAGAAGAATAAAAAGGAATGCAAATAGTAATCACCCTAGAATTTGATAATAGGCAAATATGCCCCCTGAATTCCTTTTTAGAGAAAACCTACATCCTTACTCAGTCCAATGTGAATTTTATATTTTTGCAATGTAGACATACAAGAAGATAATTCTTGGCTAAAGCAACTCCTGTGGCTGAGTAGGAAAAAGAGTTGTTTTGGTTCACTTTTTAAATAAACTGCTGTGAATGCCCAAAAGTCAGTTCACAGCCTTCACAAGACAGCCTTTCAAGGGCAAATACAAATGTTATAGCTCTTCATGATGATCAGCAAAAAGCTTTAGCTATCTAAATGGATAACCTTCATTTTTTCCATCTGTCAGAAACAGTCTGGATTCAACTATTCTTGATAAACTAATGAATCGTCTATTATTGTACCTGACACAGGGCTATTTTTTGAATGAAAGCTCTAAGTTCCCTGTTGACCAGTTATGTTTAAGTATGTATATGGATGTATGCTAAATGTGGTGTTTTTCTACTTCGGGGTGGTCTTACTAAAATCTAATTGCCAAAAGAGATCTATTAAATTGGCTGAAAGGGAAGAAGAAAGTGCTTATTAAGGGCTAGTCAAACAAGCTTGTGTTATCTCTACTAGATGTTTAAGAGAATTGAAATAGTATCTTAGAGATGAGTGGTGTCGCCTTAAGAGGGGGTGCAGAAGTCTGCCGTACTGTGGGTGACTGAGGTGATGGTATGAAGAGAGAGGAATGAAGTGGTATGAGGTCAGTCGTGTGAAGAAGAGAGGAATCAATATCCAGATTTCAGACGAGTCATCTGATGACTGAAAATAAAATTAAGGGTTGGAATAAAAGGAAACAAGGATTCTATTGCTGATAGTGTCAAAGAAGGTAAAAGTGAGTCTCAGAGGGTAGTCTATGAGGGTGAGGAGGATTTGGAGTGAGCTACAGAATGTACAAAATGAAGAAAACCAAGGACTATGATGGATATAAGGATTAGCTGTGACAGTGGTGAACAAGAACCACAACAGCCCCTATTCCTCCCTCTTCAGCTGGTAAAATGGGAAAAATTAAGTAATTATCCCACCAGCAAAATGAAAGAGTCAGGGGGCATCTATTTGATTGGGGGAGGCAGAGGCTTTGCTGCTGCCCAGGAGAAGAAAGATTTAAACTCAAAGGAGGTGAGGATAAATGGGAGTTTTATTTATTTTTAAAAAAGATTTATTTATTTATGCATACAAGCTGGGGTACAGGCCAGAGCCTGTGGGGCAGTGAGAGGGTTCACCAGAGACAGAGTGGGGAGCAGAACAGGCAGATCGACGGAAATACACTGCTGAGGGGAGCAGGAGAGGTCTGCTGCGCCATGTGGGAAGCTCCCTGGCTGGGCATTGGAACTTGCATTGCAGCTGCTGACAGCTCCACAGAACAGCACTTAACCGCTACACCACCAGATAGGCCTGGATAAATGGGAGTTTTAACCCGTATACAACAGTGGTTTTTAGCTCACCACTAAAGAATGCGAGTCTTGGGGATGAATAGAAAATGGTCTAGTAGTAGTTTTCCTGAATAGTTAGCATAATGACTATGGCTCAAGAAAACAATAGCTTTGGAGGTCAGATCAGTGAAACAGGTAAGAGAGAAACACTAAGTGAATGGAGGATATCCGGAGGATGAAGAAAGCACACAAGCAAACAAGATACAATCCAGTTTTCAATATGTTGAACTGACACACTCACTAGGAACAGGAACAACAGGGTGGAATAGGAGGTTGCTTGCTGTATTTCTAGAGTTTGCAACCACAGCTTTCAGAGATCATTCAGAGAATAAGGAACATTTCTGACAGTAGAGGCAAGAACAAAGATAAACCTGCAATAAAAACTTGCAGCTAGCTGAAGCAAGGAGTCATGGTAAAGTGAATTCCCATTTTAATAAAGACAGTTAAGACAACCCCCAAATGCCAGTGTGACCATCATAAATAAAGCTCTATATTTTAATGCAATTCCTTTCTTTAATTTGGAGAAAGAAAAAAGTAGAATTTTATGATTTAGTCAGAAAAAGTTATACAAGGTATGTATTTATTTCAAGGATTTCTGAAATCAGATGCTTTTATAAGTCTCTACCCTAATCAAAATCACCCCCATTATATATTACTTACAATTACACCAAGCAAACTGACACAATAATTACTCTCAGAAGATAATAACAGATTATAAAATATAATAGATTGCAACCAACTGGCTAAGACAAAACTAAAGAGCTTGCGCCTTCATAATAATTTATAGAATTCTGTTTAATAAGAAAAATTGACTTTGGATAAGGCATTGCTTTATCATTTCTGAGAATAAGGCACACGATCACTAGCATTTCAAATCACAAATCTGAAGACAGCAGCTGGAATGGACGCTGCGCAAAAAAGCAGGTACCATCAGGCCACTGACTTATAGCAAAGTAACATCAAACTGTGACCATGTAAAGTTGATAGCAGCTAAGTTCTTTTCTAATAAAGGTTACTCATTTTAACAGAAGAGCAACCTGAAAGAACAAAGGAAAAAGTGAAATACCTAAAACTATTCTATTTGGAACAAAAGTTTGTCTTCAAGTACCAAGCAGATTTTTAAAAATGATTTGGCTGGTATAACATCTTAGGATAGTGTACAAACAAACTAATAGCCACTAAAACCATGGCACATGGCACATTCAGCAGTTCACATTGGAAACGACATTACTGATAAGGCCTTTTTTGTGTGAATTCAAACCCTATGGTTATGAGCCAAGTATCAACATTTTGTTAATGCTAAATTTTAACATATATTTTGTTAAACTTAGCTGCTTTTCAATTGTTAAAACCCTAACACATGAGACTCTTGGACAAAGATATTGGAAAAAAAAAAACTTCAGTGAGATGTTACTAACAAATCACAACAGTTATTTCCTAAAGTAATTTTTAAGACAATAACCTAGATCTAATGCTACTGTCTTTTATGAGTATTATGATTTTTCACAAGCGCTCTGAAGCAGATTCTGCCAGTAATAACTCATAAAGCACTCTGCAAATTAAACTTTAGTCAAAATCAATATATAAAAACTAAACGTTAGTATTCACTGTTAGCTCTTACTCAAGACCTCATTTATTTTGGCATTTTCACAATTTCAATATCTAAGAAAAATATGGATCCAAGTATAATGCTAATTTTCCACAAACCAGTCACCTTAAAATTTGGTTGCTTTTAACCAGGAAAATGGGCTGCCTTAAAGGTATAATTCCAGAAGACTTAGTTAGATATTACTCTAATAGTTATTAGCAAAGCCAGATAAAGAAAATAACAAACACACAGTACAGAATAGGTGAAGGCCTAATACTGCGCTAGAGTGTTACAGAACAGAGAAGCCAAATTACAACAAACACAATTTTTAAAAATTGTACATGCCTCCTGAGCAAGAGGATTCAGCAATTATAATTACTATAAGTACCAAATATATATATATATTTTATAAATTCAGTGTCGGCTACTCTAACACAGTCACATGGTTACCTCAGACATCGATAAGAATTCCATGCTTTGAAGACATCATTTGTCTGGTCCCTGTTAAATACATAATAAACGAACAGATGTGAGGTAAAGATGAAGTCATGGTTACATAAAGCCAGAATGGCAAAGGAGAAGTTTTTCCAAAGGGACAGATCCACAAGCCATGACGAATTCCATCTCGGATATGGTGTGAGGTCCAGGATATAAATAACATCCAGGGGAGAAAGCACCATGAGTCTTTGAGCTTGAAAAGGTGCATAGTAAACTTCAGGGTCAGAGCCACGATGGGTATCACTGTAGAACAGTGTAGAAAAGGTCTTCGGGGAAGAGTCAAGGCGGCCTGAGGAGGGAAGGAGCAGCTAGCATCATTTATTTCTCAGCAAAAATAAATTCTATGGATATTTCTTAACATTGCAAAGTAGTTTCCAGTAGTCTCCTGGGAATGCAAGGGAAGGATGTTCTGTGCCACCTCCAACACATGCATTAAA
This sequence comes from Scalopus aquaticus, assembly GCA_004024925.1. Classification (NCBI taxonomy): domain Eukaryota; kingdom Metazoa; phylum Chordata; class Mammalia; order Eulipotyphla; family Talpidae; genus Scalopus; species Scalopus aquaticus. The sequence goes on along the minus strand of PVIJ01004564.1, from coordinate 14,786 downwards.
TTTAAATCTTTTGTGTATAAGCCAAAGATGATAAAAACATAAGCAGGACAGTCTCTGCATTAAGTGAAATCAGAGCCTCAAGAATTACTATTCCATGTTGCTCTCATCTTTGTTTTTAAGACCTACACCCACAGTACATGATCTTCTAAGTAGCACAGTGGGATGAGGGAGTCTATGGTCATCTCTGCACTAGCTGGTGTTGAGGTGCTCAGCAGTGATGCTCTGGATGTGACTGAGGGTTATGGACTCTTCACACTTTAATCTGTGGTGTCTATGCAAATAGATGCTAAACAAGAAACGAGATTCCTGTTGCTTCACTGATTTCTAAAATATCAATGTAGATTTCATTCACAGAAAAATAATGAATAGTGAAAGAAAAGGACATGAACATAAAATTATAGAAAGAAAAATAGGTCACTTTAAACAGGAAGTAAGAATAGATACCTAAAAATAAGTATCAATAATTACTCTTCTGATAGTTATTACTGATGATCACATACAATCTTACGCTAACTGTGAAAAATGCTTGGTGCTTCATTCAAAAATGAGGATCAGAATCAGCACCATGTATACTTCATGTGCACTATCTCATTTAATCCTCGTAACAATACTATGAGGTAGGGATCACTTAGCAAAGGAGGAATCCAGACCTAGGGAGGTTAAGTCACTCTTCTAGTGTTCTGCAATCATTTAGTGGCAGAGCTGGGATTTGACCCTGGCTCTGTTTTTATGGCTTACTTCTTAACACTATCATTTCTAAATGAATCAAAGTACACAGCTAAATGTCTTTAAAAATCACAACAGGATAGTTAAATTCTAGGTGATTGCATTTATGATCTACACTTTATAATGCTTTATAGCTTATCCCAAGCTCTACTAACAGTTACTAACTATTTGTCAGGGTGTGTCACCTACCATGCCCGTTTAGTCCTCACAACAGTAATCCATGTTATAAATGAAGAAATTGAGATTTAAAGAAGGAAATGACTCTGCCAGTACCACATACAGGATTTAAACTCGGGACTTCTGATTCCAATATAATGGAATCGATATAATGACAGCAATGTCACGCTGTCTCTACTTCAAACAAAAGACTCAAGATTTGCCCTTTGTCAGGAATTACAAAATTCCTTACTAACAAGTTTCTCTATAAGTGAGACAACTTCTGAGAAATACCTGGTACAGTACTTGACATATAACAGGAAGAAGTGACCACTTTTAACCTGTTGAACAAATATTTACTGATTATCTACTACATGGACCAGGCACTATTTTAGGCCAGTGATGAACAAAGCAATGTCCTTGCTCTGCACAATTGTATTTCTTTCCTGAAATGTTTCTGGATTATAAACAGAGGTAGGCAAATCTCTTGATACTCAGAAAGTACAGTCTGCACCACCATGGTAAGCTTAGTTCATTTGCAAGGCTAGCAGGTCACCATATAGTTGAACCTCTGAAGTTTCAATGAAATTTCCTCCATTTTTTCCAGCAGGAACTGTCCTAATAAGCCCACTGAAATTGTGTGCCTCTGGCCCCATAAGGGACTAGGGAACTAAGTCTATTAAAGTCATTCCCCAGGACTGGAAGTCATCTCAACACTTTTCTACTGTGACAGAGCATTAGGAGTTGTATACTAACTATAAAACACAAAGAAGAAGGGGAAACACCTATGTGTGGTCCTAAAGAAAGAACACTAATACAAAAAGAAAGAGCCCTGAGACTGATTCCTTTTACTTCAAACCAGCTAGCTAGTCTTTCTTTAAGACTTGGCAAAATACATCCTCAGGATGGCCAGTATGAACCTCCTCAGGTACAATGAGTCCTGCTGTGTGTGTGTCCATGGCACTTGGTGATGGCAAATAACTAGCAACAGGCTTGAGTAGTAAGTACTCAAAAGAGCTCAACGCATGGGCTTTCTTATTTTAAAATAAGGCCAATCTTCTCAGGTGATGCTATGACGATCAATATGATGCTGCTACAAATTAAAAGACCAGAAAAATGAAACGTTGATAGTTCATACCTTTAAAGATAGGGATCCAGCTAGAAAAAAGTGGTCTACATCAATAACAGAGGCTAGAAATCCAGCCAAAATGACTTCTCCAAGATCAGTCTTCTTCCTGATGCCAATGACAATGGCCCACGACCACATGCCAATGACACAATGCACCGCGTTGTCAGAGAGGGCACGGAGCCAGTCATTCTGCTGAATTATGGAGAACTGCAGAAGTCTGTCAGCTACTAGGCAAAATATCCCCAGACCGAGACTGGAAATGAGCGATTCCGCGCTGCAAGACTGGAGTAAGGCTCGGGTCTTCTCGGTTTCAGATTCCATCACAAGCGATATGTCAGTATGTGCTAAAAGCCATTAAGAAACAGCAGCATATACTTGTTTACATTCCCAGTCACCCTAGAATAAAAAGAAAAGTATTAAAGGTGACTACAGGCTGTCATATAATTAAACAAGACAATATCAGCAATAATTTCATATTTACAAAACCTGGTTGTAAAAACTGGTGTTTCCTTTTTAACTGTTGTAATTTCATTGTTTTCTCTCTTCCATCTTTTCTGAGATATAATCGACATATATCATGTATGTTTAAGGTATACAGTGTGATGACTTGAGATACATATATGAAAAGATCACTGCAGTGAGGTTAGTTAATACAGCCATTACCTCACATTGTGAGTGTGTTTCGGAGGTGGAATGAGAATATTTAAGAGTTGCTCTTTTAGCAACTTTCAAGTATAAAAATTGGCATTTCTTACATTTTGTATGTAACATGCCATGTGGCCCAGTGTAGGAATGGCAGTATCTATGGCAACTTAAGGAAGTCCACTAATTGCAGTCTACCACCTGGAGTTCATCAAATAGTTCTCTCCTTTGGGAAAACCGCTTATCACAATATCCAAACCCTGGAGCTGACTAACTGAAATTCCCCAACTTTTTTTTATTAGTATGTTTCACTAGTAATCAGTATCCATTTTTCCAGTAGTGGTTAGTAGTGATGAGTCCAGTGATGAAGATGACCTGACTCCTTTCCAGAATTTTCCTAAGTGGGGCTGGTGGGAAAACTTCTTTTTCTACATGTACACCATGGGCTCTACATCATAAAACAGTCTGGGGAAAAAAGAAGCATGAGGATGTCCTCAGGTGCAGTCTCTGAGGTTCTCAGACTCAGAGCTGCCCTAGCTCATGGCACGCACCCTTCACCTCAAGGAGTGACCCCAGCATTTCCCAGTCAACTCCTTTTTCCTTTCTGTTGCCTCTAAACAGAGAACATGAATTGATAATATAAAAGCAGTGATAAATCTATGCTGAGTGCTAAGCTGGAATATAGAAATCATTTACCCAGTTAAAGTTCTCACTGCTGTTACACCTGAAGTTTTTGTTTTGCATTTATAAAGTCCAGTAAGAGGTCAAAGGTAGGCATGGGGACAAGAGGAATGTGTGTGTAACTCCAGATTGGTAGAGAAACAGGCCCTGTATCAGCAAGGGTTCTTCAGCGCATCGAGTCTAAGCAAAAAAAAAATGAAAATAAAAAAATTAAAAGATACTGGGAAATCACAGACTTGCCAGGTTTCAAGAACCAGGCTTCAAAGCCAAGCCTTGAGCGCCACAGTGAAGGAAGCAGAAACTGGTCTGCTGAGGACCTGCCTGCCACGAGGTCCAGACCTGCCACCAGGGAACAGCACCAGCACCACTGCCAGTCCTGTCCTGCCTCCTGCTGCCACAAGAGGTTCTTGTCAATATGTTTATTTGTTCTCAATACAAAATTGGGAATGGGACAAGGCAAATGTCTGATTGACCAGGTCTAGGTCACAAGCCCATGCTCCAGCTGCCAGGGAGCTCAGAAAAGATACTAATTGTTCTTCTCAGCGTATATAGAAGGTGTATATAGAAGGTAGTTTCTTTCTTCCTTCATGAATCTCAAAAATACACTAAAAGGGAAATGAACGGTACTCACTGGCAATCAGTCTATTAGAAAAGACTTTGTTAAGTACTACAAGTCTGATAGAAAAGCTGTGCTTGCCACTCAAACTATCCTGATATGTGCATTTCATTACAATTTTTCAACTTTATTCCAAAAAGCAGATAAAAATGTCACTTTGCATGATGTCTCTATAAAGCTACTGCATTACATCCATCTTCTTTTACTCATGAAACATTTATCAACATGAAATATATTTAAATGCCATTAACCTTACATTTTATATGTGAGTGCAGATTCTAATAGGATTGGGTAGCTAAAAGTATCTAAGCAAAGTGAAAAAAATCAAAAGATCACTTTAAGTATGTAAATGATGAATCAAATTTAAAGGACCATGAAAAAGAAAAGCTCATGTTTACTAACTAACTGTATTGGGGTTTATGAATAGGGACATACATATAAAAGGGCAGCACAAACTTCATTTTATAAAGGGAAAGGAGAGAACAGCTTGTTTGATGAAAGGAACAAATAGCTCATAGGAGAATTTGGCAGCAGATCCTTCAGCCCTGCAAAACAGCAGCCCTGCCAACGTCTGGCTAGCACCCCCCTGACACACTGGCCACAAGCACCTGCCTGCACCTTTCCAAAGTTCTGGCCCACAGACCTGACCAGATACTGTTTACTGTTTCAAGCTAAGTTTTGGGAAAACTTGCTGTGCAGTAATATAACTAAAACAGTATTGTTTCTACTTTTACGAAAGGTGTAAATATGGCCCCTCAAACCAACAATTCTGAATTTCATCCCATTCTAACTATTTAATATTTAATATTTCTGGCTTAGATTTTGAGTATGAGAAAGAAAATTAATAAATATACTTCTTAGCATCTCTGACCAAGACCTCCAAGTGTATCCATTTTACTTCATACCTTTTTCCACTTTCTCCTCCTTCCCCTACAAATAGAATGGTGTCCTGAACCTACCAAAGTACAAAATAATTTTATGTTTATTTTCCATGTTCCTGAGTTCCTTGAGAGTGGGGTCCTAAAGAGTAATTACAATTTCTTTTAAACCTTACATATATAAATCCTCAAGTGCTCAAGGTGTTTAGTATTTCACTAAACTAATACAAGACGTAATCCTCAGCCTATGAACTAAGGATATGATTTCGAGTGACTTCTTTGCCATAAGCCACTTACCCAGATGGTAAATTTCTATCACTTTCTCTGATAGCCAACTCTGCCACATCCCATATCCTAATCGTAAATGCCACCACTAAAGGGCCTGCAAAATACATAGTAGCAATCTTCCCTTTCCTTAACTCAGCAAACATGTAATTAGCCGGTTACCTTATGTACTACTGTGCATTGTTTAATAATCCCTTAAGACATTATTTCTGCTAAACAAACAAGAACAGATTCCCAATGTAAATGTCACCGTGTGCTTTCCACACCACCCCATTCACAGATACCTACAAAAACCTGCGTGCGATTTAAAATTCTGTAACTACTTTCAGTGTGCTTTGGAAATAATTCTTCACTAAACTGTAGTAATGCGAAAGTAATTTTTAGTTATACCTAAAGCAAATGCCAAATTTAATGCAGCTCATTTGCAAAAAAAGGAAATACAAGTCCCACTCACTTTTACGTAAATCTTTTATAATCTGCGTATGAATTATTTAATTCCTATTACCATTACGAATACACAGTTCAGAATTTCAACGTACTTAAATCTCCGTAAATTCCCTAAGTCATTCTTTCCTAAGGCTGGTGTGATGCCATAATTCTTTAAATGTCGATTAAGAAAATATTAGAGCAGGAAGGCCCGGAGTCTGCAGGGAAGGAACCTCCTGGCATCCAAAGCGCGGAAGGGCCGTCAAGCCCACCAGGAGGGCAGTGGGTTCCTCCGGCAGCTCCCCCGACACCCCATCTGAATCAGAAATGCCAGCGGCCCGGACATTAGGCGAGAGCTGGGTGCCTAGGAGATCTCGGGGACCCGGGTTAGTCGCACCCGGCTTTTCTCCGGTCCTGCGTGCCTGCCGCCCCTGCAGGCCCTCCTCATATGGAACCTGGATCTTCGACTTCAGGCTCAGGCGGCCCCTGCCTCTGGCCTCCCGCGTCAGGTCGCAGTTTCGCGGGGTCCATTCGGGACCCCTCCTGCCCGAATATTCGCAACTCAGCCACACCCACCCGCCGCCCTCCCCGCGGAAGTGTGCAGTCAGCGGAGGTCCAGCCCCTCGCCGCCTCCTCGGCGGGCACCATAGAGATGCCAGCCGCCGGCTAGAGCGGCTCCAGCGCGGCACGCCAGCCGCGGGGAAGTCGGGATAGTGGCCCCACGCTGAGCCGACAGGAACCGATACTAAAGTGCTCTTTGATGGAGCCGGTCGATATCCTGAGTTCTCCCCCACCCTACCCCTAAAAAGGAGACCTTTGGGACGACGGGGTGAGAAGTGAAAAGTGCCTGGTGGTTTCTTTCTGTCAAGCCTGAGGATTCGTTCTTGCTCAGCCGGGGCGGGAACACAGACGCAGCCGCCGACATACGCAAACGCAGCCAAGTGGCGGCCGGGAAGCTGGGGAGGCAGACGTGGTCTCACCGAGTGTCGGGCCTTATGCACAGGCCTTATGCCCAGACGCTTGCCTCAGGCCCAGATGGGTCTTCGTGGGTCCCTAAGGTGTAGATATTTCCTTCATTGGTGGATTCTCTCGTGTTCCACGAGAGAGGGGCCGTGCGATCTCGCAGACCCGACGCTCCTCCGCAGCACTTGACTGCCCCCTTGGGGATTTCTTGGTAATTGTTCTTCCCACTCTGCAGGAGGACTTTGGGGGGCTGTTCTTTCAGTGGACAGCAGTGATGAACAGTGCTGGAATATTTAATGAGCACTAAATGCTCAGTCAAAAAGGCGACTGCATAAAGGGTAGCTTGACCTAATTGGAATGAGTGGCTGCAGTTTACTGGGTCTGCGGCCAGGTTGGGTCTTGTCTCCCTGCCTGAGAGTGGTGGGTGCTCATTTAAGCACCAAGAAAAACATCTACCCTCACATTTGGCTCTAGGAAGCACTGACCCGAAAAAGGCCCAAAGGGGTGCAGTCTTTCTCCTTTCTCCCTATAGCTTCTCAAAACAACTGTCAGGTGGGGAAAAAAAGGGCATCAGTGAGAGTATATAGTTGAAAAAGACCATAGAAAATTTGTAATCTTGTAATTCTTAGACCTCTCACAGGACCTTAAGGTGAACCTGTTTCTCAATTGTGTAACTCCTCATTGCTGGTCACATTCTTAGCCAATGGAGAAGACTCAAGTGAGGGAGAAAATAATAATTTAATACGCCTAGCTTAAACGGTAATTAAAAATTACCTATCACTGAATACATTGACCACAATATTGGGTACTTTCAGTCATGTTAAAGATGATTTTATTTTTTGGGGGCGGCGCCGGGACCAACGATCACCAGCTGCCCAAGTACCAAAAAATTAATGCTTCCGAAATCTCTTGATGTCGATTCCGCACACAGAACAATCGAGCTGTTCTGTGTGTGCCACTCACGACAGAAGCCCTTTTTTTTAAAGATGATTTTTTTTTTAAATTGCAGTAACAACTTCCCTTTATGGCAGCATGCTGCATGTTTTATGTTCATCCAGGCTTTCTAGAGCTAGTGAGGGGCAACTTTTCTGCAACCAAAACAGGACCTATTAGATTTTTTCTTCTGTAGTCTGCTGCAGCAAGTTGAAAGCAGTATTTCCTGTGCTACATTTTTTAAGATCAATTCTCATCTTGTAGTTGTCTTGAAAGGTACTTGGACCAGAGAGACTAAGCAGCAATGACTACATTTCTGCATATTTTATTTTTTTTTTGTTAAATGTATTTTTTTATTGTTATTGATGACATTTCTGCATATTTTAAAAAAGAAAAGCATTTGAAGCCTAATAGTGGTTTATAAGATAGAGTAACAACTATAATTTTGTAAATTTTTATAAATTTGAAATAAACTTCAAAAATTTTAAATAGTTCTTTATTAATAACGTTTATTATGAATATACATTACAAAATACACAAGTTAGGTAAACTACCACCCAAGTTAAATTATTTCTTTGAAAATCTTTGTACAGAGAAGTATATACAATTTCCTGGCTTGCTAGCAATTTTATACCAGTCACTTGAAACATCATCCTTAAGGTTTAATAGTACATTGCAGTAATTCCATTTTTCACTTTTTAGATTTTGATAGAAGACAGTCAATATCTTGAAGGATTTCAGAGGTTTTTTTCAATGCCACTGACACACTCTTTTCATTAACTTCTAGTAAAACTTCTGGAGGTTTTGGTTTACAATGATCAGAAGACTGTTCATTTTTCTTGTCAGAAGTCTGGTTTAGGATACCACTGTCCTCCAATAATGCTAAGTAACTTTGTTAAGGAGCTTTTCCCAATTTTTAATTCAGAAAGACTGGCCTTCATGTTAAAGTATTTCTCTATTGGGAGGAAGATCCTCCACTGAGAAGAAGTTCTGAGTTGGGGCTTTTGACCTTATCAAGTCTGTCCTCAGAGATGAAGAAACTAGTTTGAGTATAGGAGGATTAAGGACTTGGATGTATCATCTAAAACTATAAAACTCCTGTAACAAAACATAGGGGGTAAGTTCTTTGACATTAGTCTTAGCAATGATTTTTTGGATTTGACACCAAAAGCAAAGGGGACAAAAACAAAAACAAACATATGGGACTACATCAAACTGAAAAAGCTTCTTCAGAACAAAAGATAGCATAAACAAATGAAAAGGTAACCTATGGAATGGCAGCAAATATTTGCAAATCCTATATCTGATCATCTATCACATGTATTTAGTACCCTAATTATATAAAGAACACATAAAATTCAATAGCAAAAAAAAATTGATTTTAAAATGGGCAGAGAAAATAGTTTTCAAACACACAAATGTCAATAAGTACATGAAAAGGTGCTCTATCACTAATCATCAACTACACATCAAAATCACAACAAGATATCACCTCATACCTGTTAGAATGGGTATCATCAAAAAGAAAAGAGAACAAGTATTAGTGAAGATGTGAAGGAAAAAACATTGAATGTTTTGCTGGAAATATAAACTGGTACAAGCACTATGGAAAACAGTATGGAAGTTCCTCAAAAAATTAAAAATAACTACCATGTGAGTCAATGTTCCCACTTTTGTATACATATTGAAAGGAAATGAAAAGTCAAGATTTCTGCATTGCCATGTTCGTTGCAGCTTTATTCACAATAACCAAGATATGGAAACAACTGTGTCCATCAGTGGATGAATGCTTGAAGATGTGGTCTACATATACAATAGAGTAATATTCAGTCATGAGAAAGAAGGAAACCCTGAAATTTACAACAACACAGATAAGCCCTAAACCTATTATGCTAAGTGAAATAAGCCAGACAGAGAAAGACAAATACATGATGTCACAATTTTTGAAAAAATAATTCAGACATAGAGAATTGAATGGTGATTGTCAAGAGCTAGAGGACTGGGAAAATAGTGAGAGATTGGTAAAAGGTATAAATTTTTGGCTATAAGATGAGTAAGGACTGAGGATCTAATGTATAACATGGTAACTATAGTTGATAACATTGTGTTATATAGTTGAGGTTTGCTGGGAGGGTGGAAATAGAGGTTCTCATCAAAAGAAAAAGAAGCGGTAGATAAGGGTATGAGTTGATTACTGAGAGAGGGTAATCCTTTTGTAGTGTGTGTGTGTGTGTGTGTGTGTGTGTGTGTATGTATATGTATATATATGTATATATATGTGTGTGTGTATATATATGTGTATATATATGTATATATGTGTATGTGTGTGTGTGTGTGTGTGTTCACCATGATGTACAACTTAAATATCAAACAATTTTGCTTCTCAATTATATCTCAATAAAGCTGAAATTTAAAGAAAAAAACAAAGATGGGGTAAGGTTAGGGTGGCTTGGAGAGGGAAAAAAAACAAGAAATATTGGGAAGAAAAAGGAATGTATGTAATATTTTACCTAGAAGGAATGATGTATGGCACATATAAAAGTCCAGTAGATATTTGTTAAAAATAACCAGTGAAGATCAAAAAAATAAAAAGAAAAAAGCCACGACAGGTCTCAGTTATAATTTAGAATTATATAAATGCAAAGGTCTCCACGTAACACCTTAACCTTAACCTCCAGTTCACTGATCTTTGCATATTTAAGCCTGGTGAAAAGTATAAACGTTAACATGACGTACTTTTTATAGACAAGATACTTTTTAAATTACAATCTTAAATACTATCCAATATAGACCCTCATATGTAAGTAAGGATTAATAAAAAGGACAGTCATGAATTACAAAAGGAAAAGAAGGAATCATGCAGGACAATACATGCTATTTAAAGGATACAGTTAAATTTCTTTATCTTTTCAAGTTCCGAAGCTACAGACCTGTGGAGATGGAAAACCTAAGTTCATGCTAGTTGTCTGATTCTTTCATAAGCATATTTGATTTTTTTATTAAGATCAGAATTTTAGAAAAATCTAAATTCTTTTATATGGTCTTTATTTAGCAACAAATCAACTTGACTTAACTGATACTATAGAGTGCTTTATATATTAAGTAAGCAAATGAATATATGTTCCATCTCAAGTACTTTTGATTCAGCAAGTATTGATGTTTGAAGGCAATGAACCTGATCGCTACAGCTTGTTAGCAGTACTTTGGCACACTCTACTTACCTCTTCAAAGTTTACTTAAACTTTAAAAACCTACTAAAATCCCATTCACTTGTCAAAATGTAATAATTATTTTCTATTAAATTCCTTCTGGAATAGACTACATACTTATTTCATCATTTTCTTAAGCACAGCATACTGAACTTTCTTTTCTCCATGACTTGAAGGGTTAATATGAACATTATTATGTTCCACAGAATAGATATTGGGGCAACTGATAGGGTAGGGGGCTCCAGCAGAACCTCTTATATGTTATTTCTTTCTCCTTTTCTTCATCAGGATAAAATAAAATACAAGCCGAGGTACACAGAAAATAGTGTAACTCAACTAGGTGTCTGCAAAACTAATGAGGACATAAATATCTAAAACATCCCTTTATTCGTCACTAGAAAAGTCTTCTTCACAGTTCATAAAAGGTGCCTTGTATGATTTATTAGTTTAACTACAGTGGACCACCTTTAATGCTGTTGCTCATAAGATGAAACAACTTATGGACTAACTTCTGTACTAGTTTTTGACTAGCATCTCTACTTACTTAAAAGCTGAATCAGTAAGTTAATAGTAGAAGGCAATTTGGAAAAAAGCCCAAATACAATGTAGGCAGCTGTCTATGGTGCACGCTCTACCTACTCTCTTTGATAAGAAAACAAGTCACACTGGAGATGTCTTAGACTCCGCAGTGGAAATGGATGACTGCGTGGCTGGGTCTGCCTCCCTCCATCCCTTCAACCTCTTGGTCTCTCTGTTGCTCTGCTGCCTCCACCCCAGCGGCTATCACCAATCTGCACTTCTCTCACTCCCTTGTTTTTTAGAGTATCTTGGCGGTTATCCTCCTCTGAGCTTTCATACAAAAAGCCTAGCACTTTACACACTTAGCCAGTTGAGCAATGAAGTAACTGATTTTATAGCTAAGTACAATTTTCCTTTCTTCCCAATGATGTTTTCTGTTATCTACTTGCAACTTTTCTACTCTCAAACAGGCTGTAGTTGAAGAATGAGGGCTATGAAAAGCTGAACACTTAATATACCTGAGATTTTCAAATATCTACTGACTTGTTTGTGCTTCTTTCTCTAAATAACATAAGAAAAGGTGGTAAGAATCAGGCTTAATGTTTAATGTTTATATCTTTTCACAACACTATTTAAGATACCTTACAACTTACTTTAAACCACCCTAAATTGTTTCTGGTATCTTTCTTTTCCACTCTATGTTCAGATTATACTCTTAGTGATACTGTCCTTCCTAATGACCTTTCTTCTTTTTTTTCCATTAGGAACTTGTTGTTCAAGTCTGAACCCCTCTATTGGTTACAAGATCCAGTCCCATCAGTGAAACTTCACACTATGCCCTAACAGATACTCTCTGCACTATGAAAGCTATTTTCTCATGATCTCCACAGGCCAAAATACCCTTTTTTATTTCTGCCCTTGTTTCCTTCCTAAAATGTCTTAGTTCCCCTAAGTATTTTTCTGAAGTTCAGTTCTAGCTTCTTACACACAGAAAGCTACACAGGAAATATTAAAATACTTGTTTTATTTATTTGCCAATTAATTAATAGGACAGAAATTATTTAAAACTCAACTTTTTCTGAGAGAGTATTATGGGAGTCAACATTTTATTTCCTTTAATATTTCTAAAATTTAAAAAAGTCATCTCTTTTTCCATAAAGTTTTCAGAATGAATTTAACACATTAAAAAGTCATCCATTTTGATGTAAAATTTTCAATGCAGCTTTTTGAACTTCAGATGAAATGTACTATGATGAAATGTATTAATTTAGATATCTGATTAAAGATAAATTCTTTTTAAGCTTACGCTATCAAAAGCTATAAGAAAGTGTTCTTGGGGAAAAATCTTTTTGAGTTTTGAGTTTATCATCTAACATTTTACTGTTTCAGTTAGTTGGTCTTCTATACAGATTAGATTTAGAATAAGTATATATACCAGTTTTCTTCAAGAACAGGAGATGAAGGATGTGTGAGCATGTCTCCCGGACTAGTCTGGGTCAGTTTTCTGCACCACGACATTACTGCTGTCACATATCTAGGTTGAATACATTAAAAGAAAAAATTGAAAGAGGAACTTGTGTAATATTTATAAAAGGGTTCAAGAAGAAAAATTCTAAAGTGAGTTATTTACTGGACAATTTTCTATATCATTTTATTGGAAATAGAAAAGGCAAGTTTTTCTCATTCATCAAAAATAAAATTATTACTCATATTCATGATTAATGAAGATGAGATTTAAGAATGAGAACAAAGACAATTCCTGTACGTCATTCAAAGTTCAAATTCAAAGGTCCAAATTCTCCTTTTAGTTTTTCAGAGTAAAATGAGGTTCATTAAATTTTATCGTGAAAATGCTTTTATACATAAGACCAAGTAAGAAAACTTGCTTTCTAAAATTTAAACTAGAAAACAGCCACTAATGCATTTATCCCCATGCCCACAATAAGTAACTCGCTGAATAGACAAAACAACACTACGTTTAATAAAATAATCTTAAGTGATTTGCTGAAACAAATACTAACGTCTATAAAGACACAATATTTTTGATGAAAATTATTCTAACTAGAATGAGTGTTGGAACAGAGACCAAAATGCAATAAATCCCAACAGAAAAATCAAGAGGTTAAAAAAAGCAATTCTTATGTGAGCATCCTCAAGTCACCAAAATATCAAGAACATCACAAGTACAATTATAACAAAATGCATAAACCAAAGGACAAAGAGCATCTTCATATAAAGCTCTACAAGAATCTTCTCCATTTTCAGAATAACCAACGGATTTATTTTTCCTCATTTTACAGAAGTATATAAAAGTTTATCTGTGATTGCAAACCTTATTTCAAATTGGTTAGAGGATTAGTTATTGGTTAACACAGCTGGCCACAGGCTAAGTTCAACAGCAAACCTGTTATATCAATAACAATCATTTTGAAAAATCACTTGAATACAAACTAAAGGTGACCTGGTATGTTTAGCTATGCAAAATGCAAATATAACTGTAAACTTTAAAACCTACTGAAATTCATATTATCCACAAGGAAAAATGAAAAACTATGTAATACATTAGGTCTACATATTTCCTCCCTGTCAATTAACATGAAAATAATTTTTTAAAATTGCATTTTAGTACCTTTCATATGGTCCAGTATGCTCAATCTGAATTAACTGATCTTGTCCATCAGGAAAAGTTAACTTACACCAACCTAAGTTGAGGCCTCGAGTTACCTTAAGAAGTAAGGAGGAACGATAAATTTTATCAATTTAAAACTGAAAACAACAACAACAACAAAACAAAACCCTCTTTGTCTCCTTAATTAAAAAACTAAGCTAAAATTTATTCGACTAAAGTTATATTTCATATGGATATGTGTATTATTTAACCACACTTTCATAGATCGATTATTAAAAGAACAAAATTACAAACTACTTTACAGAAATGACTATCTGCCACACCTTTCTGATTTCTGCCAGGAAATCCAATGAGATCAATAAAGTCTCTTCAAAGATTTTATATTTCAGAAGATAAACTGAGGTAGAACAAAAAAATTAAGTACCACACTTTTTCCAGAGATAAAAACCAGATTTTTGTGTGAAGTATACTCACCTGTTTCCTTTCAATAAAAGAGCCCAAATTCCAATTTAGGGTGAGAGTAATGCCATCTAAAAAAACAGCATGTACTACATTATCAGAGTACGCAAGTAATCGTCCCACACTGGGTATGAATGATTCTTTCAAGAGTACAGGCACTATCTTGCTGCCACTTATCCCAGGTGCCTAGAAACAAGTAAATAAAAATAGTAGGAAATAAGAGTGATCCGTTAATATGATTTAAATGATGAATGAACACTGACACAACTTCAGTTTCTTATTTAGAAGCTGACTGTAGAGTCCTTAAGTATGTTTTAACTTTTCCAGAACTGAATACCCTTAGTAGTCTCTCACAAGCAGATTAAGTTCTAATATCTTTGGAAATTCACTGTTTTGTTCTGCGGTGTACACAGAACATAAAAAAAAAAATCAGGAACAATAGCAACATATATGTTTATAATTAAATTAGTATAGAGACAGACACTCACTTCAAGTCAGCATTCAAGAATTTACTTTTACAGTTCTAGAAGTACAG